>JAQZBX010008825.1:0-47307 GCA_029593785.1 Cabassous unicinctus | reverse complement strand
ACACACACACACACACACACACACACTCCTGGGCCCTAGTGTCAGAGGTTCTGGTTCTGCAGACGCGTGGCTAATTTCAGAAATATGTAGGTGTTTAACCATCTTGATGATCAGCCCAGAGAACTACTCGATTAGAGGCTTTCTAGGGCCACTTTCAAGTCCATTTCATATGATTCTATGAAGAGCTTTTATTTTTTTAAAGTACACTTTATTCTCAGAAATTTTTTTCTGATTTAATAGCCAGCCTCTGCAGTCGCTCTGTCTTTCAGGGACACAGAGCAGGCCGACTTCAGCCTTGATGGAGCCTCTGAGGCTTGGCTCCCACACGGAGTTCTGACCTGCTTTATCGGCACCCACTCTTCCACCTCCTCCACAGGCCTCTCCTGTTGGAGCAGATTCAACAGGCTCTCATGGAGGGAAGTTGATGATAGCCATCAGTCAGCACAGCTGGACTAAAACCAACTCATTTCACACTGCAGTGGCTAGTAATCAAATGGTACTCCATGCTTTATTAATTTGTAATCACCCTCCCCCCCTCCTTTTCTTTTACTCATAGGTCACTTAAAAATTCCTTGATTGTGCAACAGGGGGGAATAATCTTTCTCCAAAATAAGTGGCACTTTCATTATGCAACTGCTAAACTCAGCATCTTGGGGGCATTTCTAATAAATATTTAATGCTGCATTTTAAAATTTCTATTTGGGGTGATTTTTCTTTTCTCGTTTGAAAGAAGCTCTTAATTGTGGCATAATGGCTGGTCCTGTCGCCATAAATATCTGTGGGTCAATAGTATATTAACGGGTAGCAGTGTTAAGTCTCTGTGAAGTTGCAGCTGTGGTTGGAGAAACACGAATGTCTGGATAAGCTATTTTGTGAAAGCTGATGTCAGCATGTCATTGCCAACCACAGAAGAATTATATTAATCATTTGGCTTGCTAAAGTAACATGAATTTCTTTTAAAAGTCCATACATTTAAATTGCCAGCATATGATTTATGCAGCACCAGAATTTATCAGTTGGCTTTAGCCTACTTGGGGACTTATACAGGCTTACATCTGGTGGGTGGGAAGAAAATGTGATGCAGAACACAGAAGTATAAGGCATTCTTATAGCACAGTACTTATTTTTAATAGTAGTTTGCACTTATATAGAAACTTCCTTTCACAAACCATAAAACTCCTTAAAAAAAAACATTTCTAATGAATTCTACTACCATCCTAAAGCATTGCACATCACCTCCTAGAGATGGCTGCATTGAGACTCTATTGGGTTGATGCTAGTTTTTTAAGTACTAAGTTAAAATTTTTCATATTGGCTTTAAGATTTCTGTGTGAGTTGGTTCGTGAATGGATCCAATCCCAGGAAAGATTCCGGAACAAAGAATCAACAAAACCCAAACCATCAAGGGATCATTTAAAAGAACAAGAACCAAGTAATAAAGGGCTGTGCTGTTATAGGGGTCAGCAAACTTTATACAGCACAAAAGCAACTGTTGACAATACATAAACAATATGATATGTTACATAAACAATATACTTAAGCAAATGATCATATTGCATTCCAATAAAAATTCATTTACAAAAACAGGTGGTGGACGTGTATGATCCATTTGTCATAGTTTTCTAACCCCTGATCTAAAAGGTGATCAATTTGATTCTAAAATAATTCAAATTATTTCTCTCCATTCCATGGCTGCAAACCAAAGAAAACCATCCTAAACCAAACCATTGGGGCATTGACCAAAAAGGTGACAGCAAGATAAATTAGGCAAAGTAAGTACAGACCCTTGGTATACCCTTGGTATCATTAGACCCTTGGTATACCCTTGGTATCATTAGAATAAAGTACCTCAGTTTATGCCACAGATGGTTGGCATTTATACCATCTTTGCTTACGTGCCACACCAAGCATCCTGGCATTTTTACCATTTTCTCTAGTCTTCCCCTCGTCCTTTTTCTATTTGGCAGCCTCTCTCCTCTAATGGCCCTAATGGTCTTCTCTCTTGTCCCCATTTACAATCTATTCTTCATACAAGAGCCAGAGCACCCTTAAAAACATCACTCACCTCTTTAAAATGATTTAATTTTTTCCCACCACCTTTAAGATTAAAAAATCATTCCCCAACATGACCTGCCAAGCTGGCATGATCTGACCCTGTCCTCCCTCTCCAACCTCACCTCGTGCTTACTTTAACTAGTTCCCAGACAAGCATTTTGCTCTGGTGCATCGGGCTCATTCTCATCTTGTGGACTTCTAGAGCTCTCTAGAAGGCACCTCCCCACTCCCAAGTCTTCTAGGAAATTTCTATTTTATTAGTTTCCTATTGCTGTAACAATTACAAATTTTATCGCTGAGAACAAAAATTTATTTTCTTATACTTCTTTTAAAAAAAAATTATTTATTTATTTTAAAGAAACTTTAGATTACATAAATGTTACATAAAAAAATATAGGGGATTCCCACATGTCTCCCCCCTCCCCCCTCCCACACTTTCCCACATTAACAATATCTTTCATTAGTGTGGTACATTTGTTACAGTTGACGAACACGGATTGAAGCACTGCTACTAACTGTGGATTATAGTTTACATTATAGTTTACACTTTGTCCCACACAATTTTGTAAGTTATGACAAAATATGTAATGGCCTGTATCTGTCATTGCAACGTCATGCAGTTCAATTCCAATGTCCTGAAAATGCCCCCAAGTTACAACTATTTTTCACTCTCCTTCCCCTCAGAGCCTCTGGTGGCCACTGCCTTTATATCAATGATACAAGTTCTTTCATTGCTAGAATAAAAAGTCTATAGTAGTAATAATAAGTCTCCTTTAGTCCATTGTTCATTCCCCAATCCGGAGGATTTGGGGATGGTGATGCCCACTCTGTTCTTACACTTCTGGAGGCCAGAATTTCAAAATCAGTTTCACTAGGCTAAAGTCAAGATGGTGGCAAGCCTGGTTCCTTCTGGAGGCTTTGGGGGGGAGAATCTGCTTTTGTGCCCTTTTTAGCTTCTAGTGGATGTCTGTATTCCTTGTCTTCTGGCCCCTTCTTCCATCCTCAAAACCCATGACTCCAATCTCTGCTTCTGTCATCACGTCACCTTCTGCTTATTCTGAATCTCCTGCATTCCTCATAGAAGGACCCTTGTGAAAACCATCTCAAGATTCTTCATTCCATTTGCCTTTGCCATGTATATTGACAGTCACACGTTTGAGGGGTTAGGGACTGGGTGAATCTGGGGGCCATTATTCTATTCAGCCTCCCACAGAGGGGTTTCTGGCCCTTTGGTGTACATGGGCTCCCTCAGTTTGTCTCTTTCATGAGCTCTTCTTTTATTTCATTTCAGTTATTTTTCAGCTTAACACCTGCCTCTCCCACCAGACTTTAAGCACAAAGGGGTCAGGGAGCATGTCTTTTTAAAAAAAATCCTCATTGAATAAATGAACTGGTGATGTGGTGATGCCTTTCCATATATACTTCAAAGGAACACATGTGGGTTTCCTGAAGCAATTTAAATTTATGACAATGACACATTTGAAGTATCATTTTTAAAAGCATGCTTGGTTTGTGTGTGCTTTATTTTAATATAAACTGAGGGGAAAAAAAAGCCTGGCATTTTTAGAAAATTTTTCTTCTTGGTAGGGGAATAAACAAACTTGTATGCCCTCCCAGCCTGTAAGTTAGTTATCAAGTGCTTCCATAGCTTTCACATTTAATGCACTCTCCCCAGTTCTCCAAGCAATAAACTAGAATATCTATACCAGACCAATCCTTACCAATTATATATTTTATGTTTGCCTTTTTATTGTGGTATGTTCATTGTACAATAAGAGGTCTAAATAGTTCATGTTCACCGTTCGTATTTTAATGAACAACTTAATACTTGAAAGTTAGAACTTCAGTAGATCTATAGAAACAAAGAGTAAATGGCCTTCAATTTTTAATTCTTTTTTATGGCCTTACAATAACTATTTATGGTAAGAGAAAATGTGGAATGATGAAGAATCCAAACCAGACTCTAAAAATTAAAAAATCCCAAGACCCAGCATCATCGATCTTAATCCTGGGTGGCTCCGCGGCATTCTTGACCTCCTCTGGGCCTCTCTCCTCCCTCTGGCCAGATGAGTCCTAGCCAAGAACATCATTTCTGTATAGATGCCTCCAGATCTGGTATCCCCTGTCCCTTACCTCTACCTGGCCTCCAGACCACTTGTTATGTCAGCTTGAATGTCCAGTACACACCTCAAAATAACATTGCCAAAATATAACCTCTGATTTTTGTTCCTCCACAAACATTCTCCTTTCCAGTAAATGCACCTTAATTCACTTAGCCTCTCAATCCAAAAAATCTAGGATTTTTCCTTGAATAATGAGAGTACCAGAAAAGCACAAAAATCATTTAAATCAGTTATAACTCTTATTAAACCAGATTAGAATTTAAAATCCAGGAAATCTCTACGTACTACAGAAGCAAAAATTTAGTGCATGGTAAAAGTCAGGAGGTAGAAGGAAGGCTGCTTGTGCAGTAACTGATGATATGCCAAGTTGCTAAACATTTGGGAACAAACAGATTCTCTGCCTCACCATCTATCTCCCCTCTCTCCTAAGTTTAAACTTTCCAAAATTGTGAATCTCATTGTTTCCACCAGTGGTGACTCAGTGTAGGGCACTGCATTGGGTAGAGATTTTACACCAAACAACATCACAGAACAGGCCAGTCTAGATCTGTGGCCTTTGGGCCAACTCTCTTTGCATGCTAGTTGTAGCTGGGGCAGTACTCGTTTAATGGGTGTGCAACCTGCACAACTGCACAGGACTCACGCTTCAAAAGGCCCTTGCTGGGCTAAAGACTCTGTGGTCACTGCCTAGAAATTCTTAATTTTTGAAAAAGGAGCTTTTGTTCAATTTTATTTTTCACTGGGTCCCACAAATTATATAGCCTGTCATATTTTCCTGAGGATGGTGAACAGTGTTTAAGGATTCCTTCAGAGTGCTATGTGGTGTGCAGAGGATCTTAGGCTTCCCAGAAAAGGATAGGTAATGTGAAGGCATTCTGTCTTGTTTAGATACCCAGAGCACAACTACAAAAGCAGAAAAAAATTAAAGATTATTCAATTGGTCAATAAAATTTAGAATCTCTCTAGCAGTAAAAATATTGGTAGTACAATTAAAAGACAAATGAAAATCTTAATGCCATGAATGTCCTTTATTTAGTCATCTGACAGTATTTTTAAAATGTAAAATCTAACATTTTTTCTAACTAACATAGAAAAAAAGGTCAAGTTATATAAACAATAATAAACATAAATTGTTACAAATGTAAATACATGAAGATGTGTAGGCTGGTTAACCATCTAAGAAGCCCAAATTTAAATGTGATACTATATTTACATATAAAATTGATAGTGTTTAAAAGTAATATTCAGTATGGTCATCGTCAGAAGGAAGAGGGCTCTCTGATCTGCTTTGGTAATACCTATTTATTTTCTTCAAATATTTATATTCTAGCAATACTACTTCTGGATATTTGTATTAAAAGTAAACAAGTTATATGCAATGATTTAATTATTAGGCTGTTCTTTGACACATTATGTTTCTGAAAAATTAATTTTACTTGTATAAAATAAATATTACATTTTTCATCATACATACACATGCAAAAACACACAAGCAAAACCATGTGCAGAAGAATATATATTAAAAATGTAAATAGTGGTTAGTGAATTATGGGTGATTTTAAAATTTGTATTTAAAAATGAAAAGTAGATGTACAAGTAATTGTAAAAGTTATTTCCAAAAATGTAAGTGTGGAAAAGAGAAATCTAAGGGCAATTTTACCAAGGAAAAGTAAGCAATTCCTCCAAGGCCCAGTGCCAAGTCTTCCCAAATGACTCCCCTCTAGGAATAAACTCCATCCTTTCCAATACTCATATGCCTCAGGGCAGACGAGGGCCTTGAGATCACTTCTACTTGTGGGAGAGAACCACAAGCAGTGCCCAACGTCTTAAATATGTCTTAAAATAATTCAGTCTTTTGAAGTTTAGGAACTTCTAAGCCAGTGATATAAAAATGTGCACAATGATTTGTGTGTAAAGAAGTTTATCACTCCATGGCTTATGACAAAAAAATTGGAAAAATCCTGAAGATCTAACAAGAACGTATTGGTAAATAAAGCATGGTACAGTCAATGCAGTCATTTAAAATCCCACATCTAAAGAATTTTTAGAACATAGGAATACTGTTCATCTTCCAGGATTTGTTTTATAAAAACATAAGCTTGTTAAGGATATCCTGCTAGGTTCTTCTGGTGGACAGAATAACCGTCTCCAAAGGTGTCCAAATCCTAATCCTTAGAACCTGTAACTATGTGACCTTTCATGGCACAAGGGCATCTGCAGATGTGATTAAGGTTAAGGATTTTGAGATGGGGACATTATCTTGAATTATATGAGTGTACTAAAAGTGGAGAGATGTTCCAAGCTGTGGTTAGAAAGACATGTGACATTGCCGGCTTTGAAAGTAGAGGGAGGGGCCACCAGCCAAGTAATGTGGACGGCTTCTAGAAACTGAAAACAAGCAAGCAAACAAGGAAATGGACTCTTTGCTAGAGCCTCCACAAGAGAACTCAGCACTGCTGTCACCTTGATTTTAGCCCAGCGAGATCGCGCCAGACTTCTACAGAAATGTATGGTAATACATTTGTGCTGTTTTAAGCCACTGAGTGTGTGGTGATTTGTTATGGCAGCGATAGAAAGGAATATAGGTCCTTTTCAGGAAAGGTGTGTGTGGGGGGCCGGAGTGGGTTGGGTGTGGCGATAAAGTTAGAGAGATTTCCCTACGACTGGAAAAATAGTCCCTGAGTTTGGAGAAGACATGGAAGTTATGAGAAAAAGAGGCCACGAGTCTGAGAGAAGAATATGGGAAGGTCCTGAGCGGAAATGACTGCACCCATGAGTCTACTATCTGGGATCAGAGATGGGATGGAAAAATGATGTTGGCGCAGCATAAGGCTATCAGGCTTGAAGGGGTTTGCAGAAAGGAACAAGAAATGCCACACTCATCCAACACCCTGATACACAGTCTCAGAAACTAATCTAATCCTAGAGAAGGAGTGACGAGAGGGGCTCTGAACAGACTGAGGTTGAAGGTTAATTTTGTTTGCCAAACCAATGAGATAGGGGCTAAAATTATATGTTGAGTAAAAGTAAATTAAAGAAATTATATTCTTGCGCAGTCAAGTTTATGTCCTGATGAGGTAGCACACACTATCAGATTGTCAAATACAACTCATATGAAACAGAGTATCAAACTTTGCCAAAAATAAATACAATCCAAAGGCACAGACAAAGCAGAAAGAAGTCTGAGACATTGTGAATGGCTTCCCTGTCCTTGCTAATATTGATTGCACTCTTAGACCAGAATAATAGATCAGGCTGCCAAGAGAGATTTTGCGGGTGTCTCACACAATAGAGAGAATTTAAGTTATGAAATACCTCAGTATTATGGCCCAGAAAGTTGTATAGCTAATGAGACATTTTTAAGGGAGCCATGACCCATAGATTAATTTATTGTAAGAAACTAGGTTTATTTAAGTAACCATTTAGTCGGGGAAATCGTGCTAAGGGCATTTTGTAGATCAGGTCTCTTTCTCCTAAGAAATATCATTAGTCTACATACCCAAAGGTCCCACTGACAAGATTATGTAGAGTCACGTATCTTCTTTTCTTTCCCCTGGGAATCCTGATTCAACAAAGGTAGTGAATGGATCATAGGCCAGTAGCTTTAACTCCTTCCTACCACCTTATAATTTACATACCATGGAAATTATTAGTATTGACACAACCAAAAAAATGAAAAGAGCTCTAGAAGATACTGAAAGTTAATTTGGAAGACAAAAGACAATATGGAGCATACTGTTAAAGGATTCTTAGTTTCCATAACAGGGGTTAAAGTTATGTTATTGTACAAAGTCTTCATATCTCTGACAAATTTAAAATCAAGGGAAAAATCTGGGATTAACCTTGTAAAATTTGTAGAATTGGATAATTGATTCTTTGGTAGCAAAGATTTGATATATCATTTGGAATAGAAACTTTGCTTGTGGTCCACTGTCCCACCAGGGTTGTGCCAGGAGCGTGAAATGGAACAACAGGTGAGTGTGTGTGGGGCTCTATGGGGGAAACTGAAGGGGGGTGAAATGGAGCAATGGTGAGTGCGTGTGGGGGCTCCATGGGGGAAACTGATGGGACAAGGAAGAGGAGGGGCAATAAACACCTTGAAACACCTTGGCACAGACTTAGTCTTCCCTCTTAATAATTGTGAACTCCTTGAGAGAGAGCAACTGAGATGTATTAAATAATTTTCTTAACTTTAGGAGTCAAGAGGCATGGTTACATTGACTGATGATCCCCCTTCAGTCTCTCTCTCACACACACACATACACACACTAAATCCCTCCTTTATCTAGGTCTTAGAAGAAGAGGGGTTGGTTTGTTTCTCTTGCCAGAGTCTCTTCTTGGTCAGGGTGGAGAGAAGCAGAGCAGAACTCTAGAGAGTATTCTAGATAGAGAAGGGAGAAAGGATTGGGGAAGCCTGTCAATTATTCCAGATGCTTCCTCCATAACATCAGCTGATTCGATGTGGCAGGTATATTCCTGAATTCCTCTTGCCACAGAGGGTCAGAGTAGCTTAAGTCCGAACTGATGGTGCCTGCAAGATAGAAGATAGTCTGGGAGTGATTTTCAATTCCAGATTATACTATATATATTTTTTTCTTATTCTATGTCTTTTCTATTCTATTTCTTTTTTCATTTGTTTTCTCTATTTTGGTTAATTTGAGGAGTGTATTAGTCAGGGTTCTCTCGGGAAACAGAATCAACAGGAGATATCTGTCAATAATATGAGATTTTAAAAGAGTCTCTCACGCAACCGTGGGGATGCACAAGTCCAGGCTCCACAGGCAGGCTGCAAACCAGTGGCTCCGATGAAAGTCCAACGAAGGGTCGTTGATGAGTTTCTGGGAGAAGTTACCTGTCCAACGACGAGCTGGGAATTTTTCTCTGAATGTTGAAATCACTTCCCCTTTTAAGTCATTCAACTGACTGGATAAAAGTGCCACCCATTGATGATGTAATCTCCCTGATTGACGCAGATGTAATCAGCCATCCACACAGTAAACTCACTGGTGATTGAAGTCCATAAATGCTCTTGTATTACAATTAGCCCAGTGCTTGTTGGAACAAACACCTGGACACAATTACCTGGCCGAGTTGACACATTAGCCTAACCATTACAAGGAGTATAACAATATTACTTTTGCATGTATTTTGAACACAAACCTATAGTCATTAAGCCACTATAGGTAAAATAGAGGCTGTAGGCAAGTCTGAGACTTTAAGCCCCATTTAACTGCTTTCTTTCTATGCATTTTGAGTTCTCAACCAGTATCCAACTTGCCAATGAACTTTTGGAACATAGCCTCTTTGTAGCCTGGAAATGTAAATAAGTCCCAATATCATTATCAGATCCACTTATTCATAAGTGTCATTTCCTGAAATAATTTACATGTTTAGTCTTGTTGGCAGCACACGCCATTTAATGACCTTGATGGCCTCATTAGATTGTCCTGTTTTGCCCCAGCAGGCTGAGACACCCCCAAAACTTTCAGCTTAGAATTAATAATCTACCATGGTAATTAGCAACCCAGTAGAAATGAAAAGATCACAGTTAAAGTCAGAGCTATTTATTTAAGAGTAAATTATTAAGTAGGTGTTCAAGATTGTTTCTGTGCTCTCAACCTCAGGGAGTGTTCTTGTAAATTGCAAGTTTGCTCCTTCAAACATAAAAAGATCCAACAGCAGTGATAAATATATCCTTTGGAGGGAGAATATAGGCACTCAACGTGGACAAGCAGCTTGAGCAAAAAGTCTTGTTCCTGTTGTGTGTGAAATCACACACATACATGCACACAGACACTCAGAGAAAGCAGCTGGCGGTGATTTTCAATCGATTGTTATATTACCAAGGATTTAAATGGATTAAAGTGGATTTAAATCTACTTTAAGAAAATGCACATTTACAGAAAAAAATATGAGCAGTTTACAGATAAGTAGAAATTATTCCAGATACTTACATATTTTCCAATTCTGACTCATTGAATGATAGCTCTAAAATTGTGAAAATTATGGTTTTTAAATGAAATTAACTCTCTTTTTAGCATGGGTAATGGTCAAAGGGTGATACTCCCAAGGGCAGACTTTAACAGGATTATAATCCTAGTGTCTTCTTTTAAGCCAAGTTCCCTGCATGTCGAACAGTATAGCTATACCAGGAAATCACATCATTTAAATCAAATTTATTAAGCAAGTAAGTTCATTTTCTCATTGTAGTAAAGTTTGAGAGAAAGTAGACATTTGGGAACTTTGCAAATCTAATTCAATTGGATATTACTCCCAGGTTTTATTTCTTCTTCCTTTGAAGGCGCTGACTGTTTTAGAGAGATATAATGCTCCTCAGATTTCCTTGATCTTACCTGCTTCGTTTTACCAGCCACAGCTGTCACATCCTGGGCTCATGTGGTTCTGCCACTTTAAGCTGGAACCGCCTTATTAACCTACATTTTCAAGTTTCTCTTACTTTCAATTTTAACAAAATAATAAGTAAAGGAAAAGGAGATGTTTTAGTTTCTCAACTGCTCAAACAAATACCATACAATGGGTTGGCTTAACCCATTGAGGAATTTATTGGCTCACAGTTTCAGAGGCTGGCTTTCTCCCAGCGTCAGCCTCTCCTGGCTGGCCAGCAAACCTTGGGGCTTCCTTGGCTTTTCCATCACATATACAAATGGCAGTGTCTTCTTACTTCTTTTCAGGGTTCTGTTGACTTCTGGCTGCTCCCCATGGCTTCTCTTTCTACATCCAATTTCCTTTGCTTATAAAGACTTCAGTCATATTGGATTAAGACCCACCCCCTCATTCAGATACGGCCAAACCTTATCTAATAACATCTTCATAGGTCCTATTTGCAAATGAGTTCACACCCAAATGAGTGCATTAAGATTAAGGACATGTTTTTCTGGGGTGCATTACTCCAAGCCACCATAGAAAAGGAAAAAAGCTATCAATCCAGATGTCTTATCATATCTATGTAATTTGTCCAAGATTTATCCTATGTTCTGTACTGTAAGATGAAAAGAAACCATATTCTTTTTTCTTCCTACTTTTCTGGGAAAACCGTATGTAATTTTTCTAAATTATTTCTATCAGTAAAAGATCATTTTTATGATTTTAGATTTAATGTTTTTAAACAATGCCACTCATTTTCTTTCTTGCTCTGTTAATTTTTTTAAAAAGAAAAGATATCCAGGAGTGCTAAAATACTCAATAATTGCTATTTCTCAGACATAATTTCCTCCTCCAGCTAATGGATGGAGAGACGAATAATAAAAAACACACACATGATGAGCCTTTAAAACCTTTTGCCTGAAAAGACTAAATTTCCCAACAGGATATTATTACCCAACTCAATGACAGTCCTTTCTGATCTGAATGCACAGAATTATTTCCTTCTGCTCTATTCAAAACCACCCATTGGCCAAATAACTTTTCATCTTTTGACAGAATAAGCTCTAGAGAAAGTTTATTTGATAAAAGAAGTTCTTTCTAATGGTTAAAGCTGGGCATTAAGTTAGAATTTTCTGGTATAAGTTGGTCATACAGAGATTGTATATATCTCCTGCTCCTCAGTTTAGTTATCACATCTGTAAAATATCACAAAGCCAAGAAATAGGATTCCTGATCATTTTACTAATGAGTTAAATTTTTTTTTAATCCCCAAAGTGGCCTTTTTGTGTGGGGTTAGTAATTGTCTTCACATTTGATGAGGTTTTTGTAATTATCTGTTTAGGGCTGGCTTTTATAATGTTATGGAAATTTCTCTCGTTTTTTTTTTCAGTATAGAAAATAAAATATGTTACTTTAGGTCAGGAGTTACATTTATCACAGACTTCTGTTGTATTTGCTCAAGTGTCTGAGAAAAAACAACAGCCCAAATTGATAGTTATTTAATAACTAGTTTCTGAGTTGGAATGACCAATTGGGAATATCCTGTACCACTTGATAAATCTGTCATTCTCTAAGATTCTGTGTTGGAAAACGAACAATTCCACCATACTTCTACTAGATCACTACAGTTTATTCCCACCTAGTATCTTTCGCCTGATTTCCTCAGTAGTCACTCAAAGCTCTCTCTCTTTTTTTTTTTTTTTTTCAAAGCTCTCTTGATTTAGTGTTCTTTTGGCAGTCTGACATTTGGAAAACTTTTTCATTTCCCTCAAATGAAACTTCAAAATAAAGGATGCTTTAGGAGAAGCTGCTCCTCTCAAAGAAAAGACACCTCTGTATTTTGAATGAACTCCATTTTTGTAGCATTTACTGGAAAGGGAGTAATAATATGATATATTGGAAAGGACTTCTTAATTGAATTTTAAACAAAAACTAAACAAAAGGAGATAACACACCCTTTGTTTGGTGTTTGATGTTTTAAGAAAAGAGCTGAATTAGCCACTTCCCATATTTAATAGCACCTGGTTATAACTTGTCTTTTCACTGGCCCTCTCTTGTTTTATCTATTTATCCACACTCCCATTCCAATACAAAGGCATCTAGTCTAATGTGTTTGATGCATGTGCTATTCATCTATGAAAAATATATTGTGTTATCTAGCAAGTATTTTTATTTTGCCTAAATAGTATTATGATATAATTTCATGCCATTTTTTCCCTATTTTCAATCAGAACTCTGTTTAAAAGATTTTTGTTATTTTATTTTAACTATATTCTATATAACTCCATATTATATAATATATATCCATCACATTTTACTTACCCATTCTCAAATGATGGACACAGAGGCTGCTTCCAATACCTTGCTATCACAAACACTCTTTGATGAACATTCTTACACAGTCTTTTTTAAATGTTTCTGACAGTTTCTCAGGAGATATACCCAGGAGAGGAATTGCTGGATCATATGGTGTAAGTATTCATACATTTACTAAGTATTATCAGGTTATCAGCCAGAATGACTATACAAGTTTGCACTTCTACTGACTGTGCAGAAAGATTTTTATTTCCCATATTTTCTCCAACACTTCTATTTGTTAGGGGTGGGTCAGTCAGTACAGACTCCCCATTCACCACCCCGTTTTGAACAATTGGGAGGCATTCTTGCATATCACTTAAAGAAGTGGGTTTTGAAATCAGACAGCCCTGCTTCTGGGTCCCAATTCTGCCTCTCCCTCATTATGGGATCCCAGGCAAGTCACTTAACTTGCATAAAACTCAGCTTTATCATCTGTAAAATGGGGGTAATACTTCTGTCTACCACATGGAATTATTTTGAGAACTAAACAAACTGAAATATAAGTGCTTAGCATAATATGTATGGCACATAGGAAGTTCTCAACCAGCATTTCCTATTGTTATTTTAATTAAAACATGGCTCTGGTGTTGGGATTTATATTGAGAGAATGATGGCAAAAAAATATGCGATCTTAGGTCATCTATCCTGAAAAAATTCGGAAAGAAACAGAAATAAGAAGACAGGCAATTACGAAGTATATTCAGCAGAATCCAGGAGTCATAAAGAATCTGAGCCTGCCTGGTGATGGTCAGAATAGAGGTATTGCTGTAATATTTTGGGCAATTTAAAAAACAAATGTATCATTTGGAGGAAAGGATCACTAGAGGCACATGTATTGTTTTGGAAGGTGAAATGGAGTGTCGGTTCCAGTTAGAGAAAACAGAGTCAGCAGAAGCTATGAAATTAGCTTACTTTCAAGAATCTAAAACGTTGGCAGTAACTATCAATTATTATGGATGAGAAAATACCAGCACTTGGTTACATTGGGCAATTCTACTTATTCAGTCTTCTCTGATACTAGAAATAGCTCTGCATGAGCAAATCAGTTTTTCAGCTTTCCTTCCTGAATAAGTGAAGGAGGCTGCATTCATGCATGGGGACATGGAAGGTGAAAAACAGCAAAAGTCCTTCAGACCTGTGCTTTGGCAGCAGTAAGAAGCTGGTGCCAGGAACCTGTGGAACCTCCTGACAAGGGATTTCTCTTCATGTACGTAGATTCATAGTGCTCCCATCAGTCAAATCTGATCAATCATCTGCCTTCAGTGGTAGTGCTGGCAGACTGGAGTTTTACTGTCATGCATTATTCATATCAACATCAAGGATAGACCCAGCTCTGTTAACCACTGCCTGAGGGCCCACAGAGTCAAAAGAAGAATGTACAGATTTTCTACTGTGTTTCTTTGTGGGAATGGAAAAACCAAACCAAACACTAGCCATAAGCACTTGCTCCTGCAATTCAGTTTGTAAAAGTTTGTGTCATCAAAGTAACATTCCAAGGCTACACCCATTATTGTATCAGTAGAATTTCTGGACAAGACTGAAGCAGATACAGCTAGTTTTTACATCATTTTTATATAAATTCTGCATCAAAACTTCTATTTGTGGACAAAGAGTATTCCATTGAGTTGCCTAGTAAGTAGATAAGGAACACTTAAGAAAAATGCTGAACTATGTCAAAAATCTCAAAACATCCTGTTGGAAATTTCAGCTTTTGACAGGCAGTGAATTAAACTGTAGGATAGTTACTATCTTTCAAAACTATAGGAAAGTTTATGTGGTAAAAATGACCAGGATTCTCAGAAAGCACCTATAAATACACACAACACACACATACACACAGAAAGAGAGGAGAGGAGAGAAAGAAAGAGAGAGATATGACTTTAACATTTTTAAACTGTAAATATTTAATTCCCAGTCATTCTGTAACATAAACCAACATTTATCAAAACTTTTCAAGTATTAGTCCAACAATTACTCATTTTTTTAGTAATTTAAATATTTGAAAGTAATATATAATGATAAGTTATATATTTTCCTTTAATTATAGGAATAATGCATATCTGTTGAAAGAAAAAAAATTACAAATGAGCAAAAGGAAGAAAAGATAACTACTATTAATATATTTGTGTACACGATTAGTCTTTTCTCTATATCACTATATGATACATACACAGAAGGAAGGAGGTCCTATTGTTTCATGCATACTCCTTTGTAATGTCTTAAAAAAGCAAGATAATAAATCATGATCATTTTCCCATGTCATCAAGTATTCTTTTTCAATATTTTAAGCATTTTTAAAATTCACTATTTTAAATTAACATTTCTTAGCTATACCTTTGTGCATATCCATGATTATATATGCAGGACAAATTTTAGATATTGAAGAATTACATCAAGGGGTTTTAAAATTTTATGACTGTATTAGTCAGCCAAAGTGGTGCTGATGCAAAGTACCAGAACTCTGTAGGCTTTTATAAAGAGTATTTATTTGGAGTAGAAGCTTACAGTCACAGGGCCATAAAGCATAAGTTTCTTCCCTCACCAAAGTCTGTTGCTATGTGTTGGAGAAAGATGGCTGCCGACATCTGTGAGGGTTCAGCCTTCCTCTTCCTCCTAAGGCTCCATGGTCCAAGCTCCTTTGGTTCTCAGCTGTAGGCTGGGATAAGGCTCATCACTCTCCCTGGGGCTCGTTTCTTTCCAGGCTCAGCTGCTCTGTTCTCTTCACAAGGTCAACTGTAGACTATCAGTTTCATCTCTCTTCCTGGGGCCATGTCTATGGAGCACTTTCTCCTCCTGAATATCTGCTTCTGTGTGAGAGTCTGTTTTATCCCCACCAAGGGGGTGGGGACTCAACCCTGCATGCCCTAGTGACATGGTCAAATGAAAGCCCTAATCTTGATTTAATAAAGTAAAAGTGAAACCTCTGAATCTAATACAATCTAATATGCCCAGAGGAACAGACCAGTTTACAAACACAATCCAATATCTATTTTTGAAATTCATAAACAACATCAAACTGCTACAATGATTTTTTGTATATATTGTAAAACTTCTTCCAGAAAGGTTGTTCCAATTTAAATTCCACAAAAAGTGTTTGAGTGTTTTCTTGCACTCATAACCCCAAGGGATTTCAGCATTCTGCTAATGTTCTGATGTGAATGTAATTTTATTTTATTTTAGTCATATTTCATTGATATTAGTAAAACTTAACATTATTATATAATTCATTGATCATTAGTGTTTGTTTTTTACACTTTTTCCATTCCATGCTCTCTGGCTTTTTTTTTTCTGATGATGATTGTTATATCGTTATTTTTTAAAATTTATAAATAAATCTATGTTTTACTTCTTTTAACTCATTATCATTTTTGCTATAAATTTTTTCTGTTGCCTATGGTTTTCCTTTAAATTGTCTTTAGGATTTTATTGATATAAGAAAGTTTTTAATATAGTCAAACTGGCTATTCTTCACCTCAATGCCTTCTGTCTTTAGTATCTTCCATCATCAAATTTTTGCCTATTTTTTTTTTAATATAGTTTACTCGAATTTTTACATGAAATATTTGTCTGGATTTTATTATTATTATTTTTAGGTTCATAAATTGAGATGAGGCTAAATAAGGGTGGATAAATAAGAGTTTATTAATCATCCTTTCCCTACTGATTGAAAATGTAATTTTTTTTCACTAAATAATCTTTTTTTTTTTAATTGGAGATAAATTTCCCCTTAACATCTCCCACTAAACTGTCTTTTCTGGCACTTTTTGAACGTTTTCAATTTCTTCCATAGTTATCATTATTTCCTGTTTTAGAGCAATTAAGTGACTCAGTTCTGTTTATGCATGGTTTTTCTATCAAGCTATTTTATTATTTTATTTTATATTTTACTTTATTTTATTTTGAGGTATCTTGGCCACGGATTGAACCCTGGATCTTATATATGGGAAGCCAGCGCTCAACCACTGAGCCACATCAGCTCCCCTCAATTTTATTTTTATGAATTTATTAGGAAAGTTGGGTATGAACCTTTACTTTTGCATTTATATTCAAATTATTTCAGTGTAATTTCAATGACAAAGAAATATGATTTCCAGTCTTTGCTTGAAATAAAACTATAATTCAATATGCATCACATTTATGTGAAATGAGTAAGCGGGACTAGTAATCTTTTTTCTTCCACCTATCTCAATGCTGAGATGTTGCTTTGTTTTACTAAAATACCCTTTTCAGATACAGTAGAAGTCCCTCCTTCTATACTTAAGGAAGTTTTATTGTTTTCCAATAAGTATGCCAGTAAACAGCCCACTCTTGTCCTCTCAGATCTGATGATCGCTCATCAGCCAGGGTGAGCAACTCAAAACAAAAAGAAAACCATGTAGTTCCCCTAGCTCATTTGTATCCCAGTAAACCTTCCCTTTGGTCTTAGGATAAAATGTAAAATGTGAAAATCTTCCAATGCAAAATGTCCTGCATGATCTGACTCCAGTCTACCTCAGTCTTGGCCTCTGCGTGGGCTCACGTCTCCCCACGCCCTAACTACCCAGACTCTCTTACACCGGAAGCTCCTGCCCCCAGACCGTTTAGTCCAAACCACTTCCTTTGCTGGAAAGCTCATTGCTCCCGCGCCACTTAGCAAAGTACTTCAGGTCTCAGCTTAGAAAATACCAGTACATCAGTGAGGATTTCTGAACACTCCCAACCCCACCCAAGTTAGGTCTCCATGTTATTCTGTTTGATAAGCCCATGGTTAATTTCAGGTCTCTGGAGGCAGCCGGGATTCAAATTCTGGATCTCCCATTTACTAGCCAGTTACTTACACCGTCTCTGTATGTCAGTTTCCCCAGCTGGAAAACAGGGATAAAAATATTATCTCCTTCTCAAGGGATTGTGGGGCCTAAAAAAGTTTATAAATAACTTAAAATCATGCCTGGGGTGTGTAAGAACTTTTCTGTGTTAGACATTCTTATAATTACCACCAAAATTCTTTTTCTTTTCTTTTTTTTAGACCATGATTTCATCAACTTTATTATCAACCAAAATATTATTCTATGAAACATCTATGGTATAACAAGCATAGCAAAGTCTACAACTTATTTTTTCTTAACATTTTCTTTTCTTTTTCTTTATTTTTAAAGGTGCTTTAGATTACTTAAATGTTACTTCTAAAATATAGGGATTCCCATATAACCCACCCCTTCCTCCTCCTACACTTTCCCCCATTAACAACATCTTTCATTAGTGTGGTACATTTGTTACAACTGATGAACACATATAGAAGCATTGTTACTAAAAATGGTCTATAGTTTACATTATGTTTTACTCTTTGCACCACACAATTTTGTAGGTTTTGACAAACGTATGATGGCTTGTATCTGTCACGCAGGACAATTCCAATGTCCCGAAAATGCCCCATATTACACTGATTCTTCCCTCTCCCTCCCTCAGAAGCTCTGGTGACCACTGCCTTCATATCAATGCTACAAGTTCTTCCATTACTAAAATAATAATGTCTACTTTAGTCCACAGTTGCATTCCCCCTTATGTTTGCTCATTCCTCAATCTTGAGGATTTCCGGATGGTGGTGCCCACTCTGCTTCCATTTGAGAGAGGGCTTAGATCCCATGGGGCAGATGGGTGGAACTATCTTGCTTGCAGTTGTAGATACTCTCTGTTTTTTGGGATGGGCATTGTCCATCATCATCCTTTTGTTAGTTGTCCTGGGTGAGTCCGATGAACTGAAGAGTAGGTGTTGGCTGCAACTTTGCTGAGGTTCAGGGCTTAACCGGCATATGAACAGCTGGAAGATTTAAGTCTCTGGGACATATATTTAATGGGTATAGTGCTAATTATAGGTTCAAATAAATGGAGCAGAAGAACCATGTGTAGGAAAATTATAGATCAGTACCTCCTAAAAAAATTACTTCGCCATTACATAACCTATTTTATAATGATACATTTGAAGGAATGCTTGTTCAATGCCTATTTACCCAACTGGTCTCCTAGCTCTATGAAAGCAGGGTCCAGTTTTATTCTGCAATCTATACCAATCCATGACACAAAGATGAAGATATATTTGTTGAATGAATGATTATTTCTTGCTCCATTTCTTTATGTTCTCATTTCTTCTGACTTTTTATACTCTTATAAACTTTGCTAAAGCTTTTAAAGAGACATTTCCCTTTCATGTAATAGGCAAAAATTAAGGCTCTGACAAGTTTATCTCTATTTTAAAGCACAGTTTAATATCTTCCGCCACATTTTCTTCAAGCACTTTCACCAGACACCCAGTTTTATGGTGCAAGAATTGGTTTAACATAATGAAGTGATTTTTATCACACTATCTTGCTGCTATAATTTTTTTCCCTCCTTATTGGTCTTCATCTTGAATCTTTTTAATCTTTCACAGAAGGCATTGGCTGAATTAGATGGGGAAGAGGAGATTTCTCACTGTTGACAAAATTCAACACTAAATACTGCAAAATGCCTCAATTTCCAGTAGTGTGGCTTCCCTCACTTTGCTGCCTGGCATCCCCTCGTCAACCGAGAGCTTTGCTTGTATGATTGGACATGTCCATGGCAGCCTTTTTACCACATACAACATTGGCGACATTTTCAACCTCAGGATCCCCTATGATACACGCTTGCCATAATCCGCTCTGTGAAACATTCCATTGAGCAAATGAAAAATAGCACACGGGACAAGGCTCCTGCTGGAGCACTTTTTTCAGTTTATTGGGGATGATAACAAGTGAAAGAAAGCCCAGTACTGTTAAGAGGGCAATGCCACACCCACTAGATAGAGATGGGGTCACTGTCCCTGCGAATTGGGGTGCTTTTGCAACAAACATGGGAGGGAAATTGTCAACAAGAAGGCAGTGCTCTGCCTCAGCTTCATCCGCTGTAGCTCCTTTCCCATTGTTTATCGACTACCAGACACCTTTCCTGGCCTAGTGAACCGACACTAAACTTGTCCCTTCTCCTTTCATCTGGGTCTCAAGATTTAATATAAACCCAGACCAACTCTGACAGAACCTGTCTCAATTTCCAACATGGTGTAGGAAAACCTTTATTCTGTAAATAGGAACAAATGGAGGAAAATAAAAACTGAAGAACTGGCAGTTCCAAAAGGGATGCCTGTCTGAGCCAGTGTCTCCCTATGAAGCAGAGTTTCCAGAGGAGATGTAATACAACTCTGGAAAATATTGAATTTGTATCGCCAATGACTGCTGAGAGAATTTGGCATATATGAAAGCAATAAAGACTATCAGGAAAAAGGAAGAGATATCCAGAAAAACTGCTTGGACATGAGAACTCATGCTTGGGTGAGGTCATTCCTGTTCAGTTAGGCTATGATAATAATTTCCAGTCAGGGTAAGTCACTTAAATGGAGAATCACTGCATTTACTAAAGAAGCCACCTTCTTCATCTCTTTCTAGATTTACTGTAATTCCTCTTCCCACTCAGTACAAAGGAGACCTTTCATCTCCAAAATGGGAATCACATTCTTAGTTCATTTCCAACACCACTGGTGTCTCAGGTGCCAGATGGAAGCAACTCAAATTACTTTGGAAAGTATTCACATTATTTGCATATCACAGAACTAGAAATGCCACCCAGAAGCTACATATTCTGGTGGTCATCTAACAAGGCATCTCCTTGATCCCTAGATTGTGCTCTGCAAGGTCTAGGAGAATATTTTTCATTCCAAAGTAGTCCTTAAACACATCCAATCACAATACATTTCTAAACTACATAATTTAAAATCTCTTCTAGAATTCTCTCTTAGTTCTGCAGAGTTACAAGCTACCAACAAACCATCTAATAAATTGTTTTAGTAAAGACTTAGCTCCATATTTTGGGCAATAACTATACACTAGTCACATTAGTACTTATGTTTTATGAATTTCAACATTGCCAGTGGTTGGGTCCCAGTGGCTTGATGATAAGAGTCCAGATATGGTGGCCACTGGGTTTTTATGCATTATGGTTTTTATGCATTATGGTTTAACTTTAGATTTCCTGAACCTTGACCCATCATAGGCCATATCCTCTGGAACCCACCTATTTTCAGCACTTTATTCAGTGAATTACTTCCTAAGGTAAAGAATGACTGTTTGAAAGCAGAATAACTTGCATCTTAATATCCATCTCTCTGATGGATTCAGTAGTGTTTTTCTGACTTGATTAAAGAGGATTCAGGGGAACAAATGTGGCTCATGCAGTTGAGCCCTCGCCTCCCACATGGGAGGTCCCGGGTTGGGTTCCCAGTGTCTCCTAAGGGCGGGGGAAACAGACAATGAGCAGACAATGAGCAAAAACAATGAACAACAGATGAGGGAGGCATCATGGGGTGGGGATGGGGTTAAAAACAGATAATAAAGGAATTCATTTTTCACCTAAGGACCTTGTGATGGTTAAATTCGTGTGTCAACTTGGCTAGGTTATAGTTTGCAGTTGTTTTGTCAAGCAAGCATTGGCCTGAAATTTACACTGACCGTATCTCCTGGATTTAAACTAATAGTCAGTTGGTTGCATCTATGACTGGTTACATCTACAATCAACAAAATAGATTTCCTTCAGCAATGAGATGAGTCTCCTCATCCAATCAGTTGAAGGCCTTGAAGGAAGAACTGATGATTCAGCAGTCAGAAAGAGTTTCTATCTCTACTTCAGCTACCCAGCTTCTCTTGAGGAACTCATGGAAACTTTCATCAGAGTCCCCACTTGCGACCTGCTTTATGCAATTCAGAATTGCCAACCCCCACAGTCTTGTGAGCCAATTTCTATAATAAATTTCTTAATATTTATGTATATATCCTGCTGGTTCCATTTCTCTGGAGAACCCTGACTAGTACAGGCCTCTATGTTAGCACTGTGGTTCAGAAAATGCCAGAGTATTTTTCAATCTTAGAACTTCTCTTGATATTCTGCTGTACACTAATTAAGATCACTTTCTTCTCAGCAATTAAAAAAATAGGTATTTCATGATGTCTTGTACTGCTGTGAAGCAGGTAAAATGCCCTGAGGATGTCAGCTTCCCCAGGACTGAGAAACCAGTGTACCCATAAGGTTGCATTAGATCAGTCCATCATGCTGTCACTGAAACGAGGTTCCTGTCACCTGGCTCTAGTTGGGCAATATATTTGTTTTGAGGCTTGCTTCACATATACCCTGCTCACCACAAATTCATTCACCTGCTGAAGAAGGAATCTTATTAAAATAAGCCAAGCTTTATAATGCACACCTTGGTGTCTTATAGACAGCATAGGCCCAAAATGTAATGGGAATTCTTCCCCCTAGACCTCCACAGTCCCTATGAGACAGGATAATATCACTTGCCTTATAAATTCCCTCTGTGGGATAATTTCCAGTTGTTGGAAATTCCCACAAATGTATTTCCTCCAGGTCCTTTTGCCATCAGCCTCTGAGGTGAGGTGGAGAAAGGTAAAGGGCCCTGGAATACAGATGAGTGGTGTGAGAAGATAATATTCAGCAAACGGTAAACCCTGACTCTCATATAGGTATAAAAATGAACACAAGTTAGAAATTTTAAGTCATCTTTAATGAGGTCATCAGACAGATTACATAGTTGGTTCAAAAGAGAATGCAAAGAACAAACAATTTTATAGATGAGTATTGAAATGAGTGTGTAAATACAGGAAAAAACAGGTTTCCCATTGGCAGATGGGGGTTGTAAAGAAGAACAAGTGAAGGAAAATAGAAAGTGAAGATTTAGCATCAAAAGAATGCCAGTCTGAGCTAATGTCAATTGAACCTCTACCAGAGAGGGCAAAATTTTCTTGTATCTAGACAAGAATACATTTACATTGCTCTACCAGTTATCCACAATTTATAAAGTTGTAAAATAGCTTCTGCAGAATCAGAATTAGAAAACCCAGAGAGACTCCTCTGGAGCCTAGGCAATGCACAGTTTTCCACTGAAGAACATTTCCCTACATTGGCAATAGCCACTTAAGTCCAGCTTTGGAAGTCTTTCTGATGCCTTTGTTATATCAATTTATATCACTGCAAAGAATATCAGTTATGGGCACAGAAAACAGGAAGCATGGCAGCTGAGAGGAGAGAGAGAGAGAGAGTAAGAGAGAGGGGGGAGAGAAAAGAGAAGAGAAGAGAAATGAATCAGAATGGACTAGTTGCAATTCATGGGCTTTAGTGCTAGACTCTCAAGGACTACCAGAGCTTCATTGTGCATAGGCCAATCATGACCCCAAAGAGAAACATGTCTCAAAGCTCCTCTGTAAACTTCCCCATCCATGCAGATGTCTTCTTGGTAAGGAAGAGGGAAGAATCCTTCCTGAAGGAAGGGAAAGAACCCTGATAGGAAGATCACATTTTGAATTGAATAGCTTCTCAGAAGTGACCAAGATAGACTGGAAGAGGCCAACTTTCTTTAAATTATCAAGTTTAATTTATTTTTCTATCATTCTCAAGAGTTGGAGTTCAAGAGTGAGGTGAGATCAGTTATAAATAATATGAGATGCCATTTAAAGATACTTTTCACATGGTGTTTACATTTTGCTCTACCCATTGTACACCCCAGAGGCAGGCAAGTATGTCTTCCTACTCTTCCATAACCACATCACCAAATACTTGGGAGGCATACACAATGGGTATTTTTTTCCTCCCCAATATGGAGGAATTGGCTTGATGGTGATTTTGTTGGGACTGCACTGGTTAAAGCTAAAAGATTCTGCAATTTTATATGGATCCCATTATTACTGCTCATTCTTTGTATCTTAATTTTATAAGTGGACACCATCCAGAACACATTTATTAGTTTCAATATTTGGTGATTCTCGAATATTCAAGGGAGACATTTCAAACATTTTCAAACCATGATAATTTTTCCTTCTTACCAATATATATGCCTGTAAAATTTCTTATCTTAAATTCCAGAACAACATTGAATAATACTGCTGCATTTAGGTCAACTTCTTTGTCTCTTTCTGACTTTAATGGGAAAAGTCTTGGGTTTCACCTTTAAGTGTAAGATTGTTGTTATTGATATTATTCAGCACAACACAGACATATCCTTTGACTTGTCATTTTTTAAAGCTGTAAAAAATCAGAAAGAAATGTTGTACTTTTCTCCCTGACTTATTAAAGTAGTGAATTATATTGATAGCATTCATAATATTGAACCAGTCACATTTCTGAACCAAAGTGCAGTCACAGTGTGTTGTTCTTTAATAGACTGCTGCATTCTATCTGCTATTTTTATTTTGCTTTCCTTGTCATTATTTGTGTTTTACTGCACTGAGGTCAGCAAATATGAACTGTAAAATTTTTACACTTAGGTATATAAGTATAAGAGATTTGCTTTATGGCTGAATGTAAGAACTATTTTTGTATGTTCCATTGACGTTTGAAAAGAATGTAAATGTGATTTGTTGAGGATATATATGTGGTTGTATACATACCTATTAAATTTAGTTCATATCTGATTCTTTATTTTTGTTCTAAATTTGTCCAAGGCTGAGAACTCCAAGTCAGTCTTCTTGATTGACATGCGATGGCTTTGTCAGTTTCCTTTTGACGATCCACACACTTACTGAATTTCTGTTGCACCTCTAGGCTTTTCTATACCCTTTAGCGTGCTTCTTATATTCACTGATGTCTATTTGTCTGATTTTTTTCCCCTATAACCATACCTAGGACATTGATGGCACATAATAGGTGCTCGATAGATTCTCATTGATTGATATTTATCATATTCCCTGAGAAATGTTCTGGGTAGGAATCAGTTGAACTGATTTCAAGTTTAGTATTTCAACTATTATGGATTCATCCAATGATTCATGCCTAACCTATTATCACTGATAATTTACCATTGCACTGTCATCTCTTCTTGTCACTTCACAAACCTTTTGGTAATTAAATAATATACGCCACAGAGAAAGTAAAAAAATGTCCTTCCTAAAAAATTATTTTTGTATTTTCAGTTGGATTTTGCAAAACTTCTGGCATAGCAGGAGTTTCTTTAGGTGCTTTGAAAAGAGAAGCAAACCAATAATGCCGAGAGAATTTCTCAGCTTTATTCAGTTAGCTAACATTCCTTCAGCATCGGCATTCTTTCCCAGAAATTGTATTTTGCAAAAACCTAGTGTGAATGATAAGTTCCTGAGTGGAGCTCTAGTTAAAAATAACTCCCTGTTAACTGCTAATCAGTTTTAGTGTGGCGGAGGCTCACTGCTGCAGTGACCTCATTCAAATAGAATCAAAGCAGGCTGTGCTAAAGGGCATAAGGCTTTAGAATCTTTTCCCATATCCTCTTTCTTGCCTCTTAATCAGGAATTAGTGTAAAGAGTTGCCCTTTCTCTGAGGCTGAATAGCTTTTTGTGCGTTATGACTGTCCTCGTTTACTAGTCAAAAAGCTTTAATTTTATAGTGCTATTTCCTCACATTCTATATCCGTCCTTATCACCAACAGAAAATCTCCATGCATTAAAGTTTTCCTTGTGGCTGGTTACAACTTCTGTGATAGATAAGGGGAAGGCAGAGGAGGCTTGTTTATCTGTTGTATAAAAATCTATGTAGCTCAGGAGATTTTGTGTACATGCTGGGCAGTGGAAGGAACATAAAAAGGCTCTGGATTTTAGATGGCTGAAGAAATTGCAAACTGGCCTGACTGGTGGTGGGGTAGACTATGGAATATATATTTAAGGCCCTCACAAGTCTATATTGTAATATTAGGTTGGGGTTTGTTTTAGGAATTGCCTTAAATCAGGAGGTAAGAGAGTGCTTTTCCAGATCTGTATTTTGATTATGTGTTTGAAACCAGATAGAAGTTTTAGAACCTCAAGAGAACTGGCAGTGGTCAGCAGTTTTCACATGCCCTTTTATTCTCTAGTTATTGTAATACTCAGTGATGTACAGCGGAGGACTTGACTTTGTTAAGGGGTCCTGTGTTCCAACTGGCATTTCTCTCCTGGTCATTGGGGATGAAAAGGGACATGTGTCACGAACTCCGGGCTGTAGGATCTTGCAGCACACACAAGGATGAAGTTTGTCTCCACCCTTCCCAGACTAAACCTCATTGTACATTGAGGGGTCAGATGCTTGCCCCGCAATCTTTCTAAACCTTAAAGAAAGCAACAAGTCCCCCCTCCATAATTTAGGAAGACACCCATTTCATAGGAGCAGACAGCAGCACCCCTAAAGGAGAGTATGGGATTTGCAGATGCTGTTGATATTTTCCTGTCACAAACTGGCAGCTATCTGTACAAAAAGGGTACCACTGTACTGCTACCTCTGGCAAAGCACACTTGGGAACCATGGTCACAAATGTGATAATTGTCCCTGATTATTCACAGAGGGGCAGATCAAACAGGCCTGGCTCCAGAAGAATTTCATGCCTCTAGAGATGATTTTCCTGAAGGTTGCCCAAATAGGAGATCATGTCAAAATTCCACATGAGTGTTGGCCTTTTTTGAGTGAAGAATTGAGGCAAGGAATACCCTGCTCCCACAATGCTCTGAGGAATCAAGTGATTGATAAAATTTGTGTTATGCAAATTAGACAGATTTCCATCTTTTGTCTACTATCTTGGAAGACAAAAGGTTCATGTTCAGAGGGAAAATTTTGAGCCACTTAAAGGAATACTTAGAATGGATCACGTTTTTGAAATCCATTGATTTGATTTGCATAGTATGAACTATGCAATGGAAAAAAAAAAGTATGTCACCACAAAAATATAAATAAAAGATATAAAAGCAAAAGGGTGACCCAGAAGTTAGAGACCAGGAGGACCAGAAATGTGGAGGGAAAAAATCAGAAATGAAGTTTCACCTTAGTTGAGCATCTAAAGCTGGTAGGCTTCATATTAGTTTTTTTGCATACTATATTTATTTTATTATTATTAACATTTTAAAAATTATTGCTTAAAATTTGGATAGTTAAAAAAAAGGACAAAGTGGAAGATTAACCTTACTCGTAATCTCCAAACTGAGAAGTGATTAGAGCTAACGTTTGATGTATTTTCTTCCAGTATAGTTTTCCATGTGAATACATGTAATTTTAAATACAGATGCTTTTCTCGCCCATAGTATTTATAGCATGAATATTTTCCCTTATTATTATGGACGCTTTGTAAGCACTATTTTGCATTCCGATATTACCGTATATTAACATAGGGTCCCGTAAACAAAGTATGCTCAAAAAGCATCATAACCCAATTTACAGTAAAAGCCCAGTAGCCCAATGCAAAGTAAGCATCCAATAAATAGGAACCCCAGCTCCCCTCACTTCTGTACCTCTCAGCGGACTGCCAAATGTGCAAAAGACAGTCAATAAATATTCGTTAGATTTAAAGTAGATGGAGGTAGCAGAAGAGGCCTAGCTTTTTGGAATAGTATAAGATTGATGATACACCTTTAAAAAATGACAAATGGCCTGGCTCAGCTGTTAAATACAGTGTCATTCTCTTAAAACAGTCATGTCTGGTATTTATGCCTTTGTATCAGGCTAAACGTATCAGAACAGAATTTTATGTGTTAGGAAACATGATTTGACTGGTAGTATTTCTAAGCTGTGTTACAATGGGCTATTTCTCTGGGAACAGAACCTCATCTTTAAAACCCCATTAGTGCTACCAATAGGTAGTACAGCACTACTCCATTTTATATGGTTGATGGTAGTGTTTGTGGTAAGGTCTAATGAGGTGATTTTTTCTGGAAAAGTCTCCTTCTTTGCTGCTGGGGTGCACACTCCTTGGTAGAAAGGCTCTCCTAGTGAGCATACAGTTCACCTAGGGAGTTTATTAGCCATGCAATTCTACAGCTTCTTTCCCAAAGGTTCTGATTCAGTCACTCTTGGGTGGGAATCAGAAGCCTGGATTTGTAATCCGTGCCCCAGAGGAGTGTGATGTACATTGCCAGAGACACATTTTTATGTTTATTGAGGCTACGCTGTATATATTGAATAAGAATATCCCTGATTACAGAAAGCTCACTAGGGATGACATGAAAGAGATTTTTCTTGAGGAATTTTCATTGACTCTTTCCCAACCCCTACTCTCCTTTTCCCTGCAGCTTGGCCTATAGTTTGCCTTTTTCACTTATTTTTTTTCATATATGTAGGAAAGGCTTTCTAAAATATATTATCATCATAAAGAGAGGCTATTGAAAATTTGAACCTTATTTCATGACCTGATATCACGATTATGGATATTGATTCTTGCACTGTGGCCAAATAGATAAACAGTCGGGCTCTCAGGGACTATTTACTCTTTCCCGAAATGGCCCCTTTGAATTATTGTGCTTGTTTAAGCTATTCATGAAATCTTATAAATAAAATGCTGTGCAGGATCTATGAAACTATCAAATACGATGCCTTTCCTTTCACAGATTAAAAGTCTGAGGCTTATGTAAGTACCTCACATTTGGAACCTTCTACAGAATGGCTCTAATTATCCATCTACTTATATACATTTCCTGCTAACTGAAATAATCCAAGGAGCAGTGGCTTTCAGAGGAACTCAGGGTATGTCAAGGTGAGGAAAGGTGAGGGCAAGTGGATGGGGGTCCATGAGCAGAGTAGCAAGCTGTTGTTTGCATCATGGTTTCCATGATCTTACAAATGTTTGACAACCACTCGTCTAGATGTTGCAAACAATTCTCATGAAATTTCTTTTTTTTTTAGTTGAAAAAATAATACAGGAATATACTTTCACCATAAAATATTCAAGCAATATATGCATGCAATGGATTAAAGAAAGTTCCCTATTTCCTTAGATGGGCATATAGTGTATCACCGACACCAGGGCACTTTTGAGTGTGAAAGGATGTGCTATTACTACTTACAGGGACATAAACTGAGGCGTGTTGTGATCTTACAGTTATTCAGCCAAACTCCTTTTGCTGTCTTCATTTTCCTTCCCCAGACGTCATGGCCAATACACCTTGCTACCCATTCTTTTGTATTTAAGAAGTGATATAGTTTATTTAACCATGCCCCTTTACATTTTACATTTTCTCACTGTTTTTAATTATTACAAACAAAGCTGCAATGGCATTGCACAAATTTCTTAGGGCACATGTGTATGTATTTCCTTAGGAGAGATTCCTAGAAGTAGTTGCATTTTTAAATTTAAGCATTTATGTTCAAAACTTTCTAAAATATATTATCATCGTAAACAGAGGTTATTCAATATTTGAACTTTACTTAATGGATTGATATCATGATTATGGCTATTGATCCTTGTACTGTGGGCAATAGATAAACAGTGAGGCTCTCAGGGTCTATTTACTCTTACCCAAAGTGCCCTTTTGAATATGGTGCTTGTTTAGATTATTAATAAAATCATATAAATAAAATGCTGTGAATGACAAGAAATTATCTAACACAATTCCTTTCCTTTATGGATTAAAATGCTAAGGACTCTAAAACTAAACTCAGGTATGTAAGGAGACCTGGCAAATCTGAAATTCTAACCAAGCTCTCCTGAGTGCCACACTAGCTTTTGTTGTCCTTCTCTTAGAGTTTCATATGTCTATCAGCTCATCTGCCTAGACCAGCAGGCTCATTCTTTTCTTATTTGCTTTTATTTCCATTTTTTATTCATTTTTTTCTTTATTTTAAAAGAAGTTTTAGATTACAAAAAAGTTACATCGAAATGGAGATTCCCATACATCCCACTCCCTCTCCCTCACACATTTCCCCCTATTAATAGTGTCTTTTAGTAGTGTGGTATATTTGTTTCAATCGATGAACAAATATTGAAGTCTTGTTACTAAGCATGGCCTATAGTTTACATTATGGTTTACCTACAATTTTATAGGTTTTTGACAAAATGTATAATGGCTTATATCCGTTATTGCAATATTGGAGAACAATTTCAATGTCCCAAAAATGCCCCATGCTACACCTATTCTTTTCTTACCTTCCCCTCCGAACCTCTGGCAACCACTGCCTTAATATCAATGTTACAAGTTCTTCCATTACTAGAATAATAAGTCTGCTTTGGCCCATAGTTGCATTTCCTCCTTATGTTTGTTCATTCTTCAATCTTGAGGATTTTGGGATGGTGATGCCCACTCTGTTTCCAATTGAGAGGGGGCTTAGATCTCATGGGGCAGATGGATGGAACTATCTTGCTTGCAGTTGTAGATACTCTCTGTTTTTTGGGATGGGCGCTGTCCATCATCATTATTTTATTAATTGTCCTGGGTAAGTCCAATGAACTGGAGAGTAGGTGTTGGCTGCAACCCTGTTAAGATTCAGGGCTCAACTGGCATATGAACAGCCAGAAGCTTTAAGTCTCTGGGACATATATTTAATGGGTATCACGTTACTTATAGGTTCAAATAAAAGGGGCAGAAGAACTACGTGTAGGAAAAGTATAAATGAGTCTAACTCTGTTACATTGGGGAGAACGGTTAATTTGCTGTTTTGTTCATGTTTGATAATGGCATGGTTAAGAAAATTGGGGTTCTAAATGACAGAAATCCAAACAAAGTTGGTCTAAACCGAAAAATAAAGTGTGTTGATTCATACACTAGAAATGTCCGATGCTAGATTTGATTTAAGGATTTACAGATTGTAGGGGTTCCAGGTTCATTCTCTGTGCTTCTCTAGATTCTCCTCCTCCTCTTCCTCCTTGCAGGTTCGTCCTCAGGAAGACTCATGGAAACAACAATGGCTGAAGCTTTGGGAGACCTCCCATTCTCTCTCCAGATTGCTTGGAGGATCTAATCTCTTATTATGCTCCCACAGGAGTGAGGGGGAAGCTTCTCTAATGGCCCCATCAAAAGTCTTCTACTGCATCATAGAAACTGTGATTCATGCTCTCCTGAACCATCTCTGTGGCCATGGAGAAGGCATAATTACTCTGACTGGCTTACGTGAACCAGGGTCCTCCTTCCTTTGGGTTGAAGTTTGGGGATCATGAAACTACATGGCTGAGAATTTGAAATGGGGGTTTCCCCAAAGTAAACCTGGGTGATTTTGCTAAAAAAATTGGCTTTTGAATACTGGGGAGGCAATTGGCAAATGAGTGTGCTACACACTTTATCTGGGAGCTCACAAACAACGTTTATTAGTACTAAGAAGAAACAGAGAACAAATAGCCACTGAGTGAAGGAATGTTTCCTCTGTGCTTTGAATTGAGTGTTGATATTTTGTGCGATCCATTCTGCTTCTTAGATCACTTTTTTTTTTTTTTTTATCACTTTAAAAAATGTTTGTCATTGTTTTGGATAGTTGAGTTTTATGGATAAGTGACAACTGAGAGTAGAGTCCAGAAAACAATTGTGAGACAGAGAATAATAGCTTACCCTTGGGTAGAGAGGACATCAACGATGAGCAAGAGTAATGGGGATTGTAAAGGAGCCTTGGAGGCTTTTTTGTTGCTGAAGTATTTCAGGCTATTGAGGCAATTTGGACATTAACGTTTTGTTCGGCAGTTTCTGGTCTCCTAAGGGTCATTGGGCTTCTAGGTACTTTCATTTCTTTCCACTCTGCCCAGATTTAGGGCTATATGACCTTTTTCTCTCAGAGCTAAAAAAAATACATACTATCAGAATGTACATCAGGAATGAGCAGTTCAGAGAGGCAATCAAGCAATGTTGCTTATAGTCTTGAGAAAGAATAGGAGACATGTCCTTTCTTCAGGTTTACTTCCAGAGTGAGAAAGAGGCAGAGGTAAGGGACTAAAAGTTTTAGAGTTGCTATATAACATCCTCTGTGTTACGTTTTGTGTCAGAGGGCACAGAATCCCCAACAATATGGTAACATAAACGATGTAGTTGGCATCTGTCTAGGTTTGCCAGAGCTGCTATGACATAACACACAATAGTTAGCTTAACAATAGAAATTTACTGTCTCCAAGTTTTCAAGGTGGTAGCAAGGCCATGCAATCTCCCCAGAGTCTATAGTGTTCTGACACAATCCTTGGGGTTCCTGGGCTTGCATCTTTGCCTCTGCCACATGGCGGGCTTTCTCTCCTTGTGTCTTCTCTTATGGTTTCCTCAGACTTGTGGCTTCTCCCTGTGGCTTTCTCTTCATAAGGACCCCAGTATTATGAATGAAAGCCCATCCTGATTCAGTATGTCTGTACTTAAATAGACTCTTAGAAGATCTTATTTAAAAATGAGTCTAAACCTTAACCCATCTTCAAAGGGTCTTAATTAGAAATGGCTTTACACTCACAATGATGTGGATTAAGAGCAAGAGCATGCCTTTTGTTGAGGTTCATAATTTCAGTCTATCCCAGTATTTATGATTGCCATTGGGATAGCCATCCCTAGTAGGATTGCACTTTCTCACCCTCTTTGAAGTTAGGTGTAAACATGTGACTTGCTTTGGCCCATGAATGTAAGTAGAAGTGATGTGAATGATTTCCAAGGGGACGTTTTAAGAGTCAGAATATAATTCACTACATTCCCCTTTACTGCTGTAGTAAGTGTTGGGGCATTTGTCAAGATTGAAAATTCAACAGTGACCTCTACAAAATGACATTCAGTATGAATGAGAAATAAGATTTTGTTGTATTAAACCAGGGATCTGAAAACTATGGAAAAAGTTTACTAACCTCTGTGTTAATCAAGTGAGTTTTAGAGTCATTTGTTACTAGTGTGTAATCCAGTTCATTCTGACTGATACAAGAGTAAAAGAAATATTTTCTCTGGAAGTGGTAAGAAAGGTGTAAAATAATAATAATAATAAAACAAAATAAGTTCCCTTATTAACTCTAATAGAGATGAAAACCTTGAAGATTTAATATTTTTTAAAAATTCTTCAGTTATGTGATTAGTACTGCCTTGGACAGAGGTTACACGTTACCCGAGAGTTGCATTTCAGAGGCAATGGGCAAACTATAATCGTACCCATCATTCTTTGGCAATTTAGTACCCTTAAAATAAGACTGAGAAAAAAGGCATTACTCTTATTGGATTATTTCTCTCTCTCTATCTCACTCTCTCTCTTTTTCATTTTTAATGCACACATGATTCTAAAGTTTATAGCTAAAATTACATGTTTCTTTTCTTCACTATTTTTCTAACTTTTCCAATGATCATTTAAGTTGTGATAAATATAAAGAAAACACCAAAAATGCCAATTACATTGCCTTTTCCAAAAAAGATGTGACCTTTAAATTGAAATCAATAAGACTTGGCATCTCATATTCACACTTTTGGGTGATAAAATGAGATTGATGAAGAGAAAAGAGACAGAAATTTAGGAAGAATTTTGCATAGTGCTCCAAGCCATCTACTTGACAATATTCACTCATTTTCTCATTTACTTCCTTAGGGATTTAAAATTTCTTCTTTAAGGGTAAGATTTGGTTTGTTTAGGTTTATTCGCCTGTTAATCTAGTATCTTTCTCATCTTAGGGACAGGGGAGCTAAGGGGAGCATCTCAGACACAGGTGATTTGGCTTACTTTACCTAAGTAGGTGATAAGAGGACCAGATGTTAAGTCCAAATTTTTCTAGTACATCATGTTATGTTGATTTATCCTTGATCTAGTGTTTCAAATGCTGGAACAAAAGAAAAGAATATAAATACCATCCGATCTGTCTACTAACCCTGCCACTCCCCTTCCCCTTATCTTCATTTCCTATGACTCTGCTTCTTGCTCACTTTGGTCAAGCCACAAGACCGCATTTAGTTCTTGCTCCCATCAAGGGGATTTTGCACAGGCTGTTTTCACTGCATAGAACCTTTGTCCCCCAGATATCTACATGGCTCAATCCTTTACCTCCTTCAAATCTTTGCACAAATATCGATTTCTCCATGAGGCCTAATTTGACCTGTGCATTTAAAATTAAAAGACTCTCCCTCCATTTGCTCCATCCCTCCATTTGCTCCATCCCTTACCTGGGCTGCTTTTTCTTTTTTATTATTTTGTTATTATTTTTTATTAATCTCCAAAGCTTTTGCCAGTTTCTAGCTTATTATGTTTATTATTTATTATCCCTTTCCTTCCTAGATTGTAACCTCCACAAGATCAGAGATATTTGTCTATTCTGGTCATTGATCTATTCTACATGCTTAAAACAGTCCTGGCACCTAGACATTCACAATATTTATTGGGATTGAAAAATGTGTTGAATGAATGACTGCACCAGGAGATAAGATAAAATAAATCTGTATGCTATTTAAAGGGAGGGAGCATATTCAATTCAAAGACTTACGAGAAGGAGCATGTAATGTGTTTAGCACTGCGTGTGCCCAGCTTCTGTAAATTCTTTCCTGCACAGGAGTAAAGAACTAATATTTGTTGAATGCTCAGGTTATAGGCAGGGGTCTAGGTGCTTTACATTAAAATAACTGTTTTGATTTCACATGCACAGCAACTACAGTAAGGTAGAGATAAGGATATTAATACCATTTATAGGTGATAAACCTCAAATGGAGGGTTTAATATCAAAATGCTACAGCTGTGAAATGCAGATTTAAATTCTTATCGGTTTAGCTCCAAAGACCTTGCTCTTTCCACTTCATTATGGGTAAAGACGGGAAGTAGAGAATGAATGGGATTTGTAACATTCTTTACTCAGACTTATGTATTTTGGGCAGACATTCCATAGGCTCCTACATAATCCCCTTAAAACACAGAAAGAGCTAGCTCATGCTTATTTATCCTCTGAAACGCCTTAGTCATTTAGTTATTGTATATTACCATGCTCATTTTTATTAAATGTCAAACTTACATCTGCCTTTTCAAATTCAGAAATGTAACCTATTTCATAAATATTGACATTCACATACAATGCTCATCAATTCATAAACATTCTTAGTGTATGTTTTTGATCTGTGACCCAAAACAGACAGTTACCATCTCCCAGATATCTCAGATTTCAAGTGTTGATCAAGATAGAGCTGAAGATAAGAAAAGGAAGAAAATACTTTCCTTGGAATGATCCCTTGAGCAATTTAATGTTTCTGCTGCATAAGAAGAAAGATCTTTTTCTTTAGAAGCAGACATGTAGGAAGACCTCGTGTGGCATTGTATTCAATAACAGTCTGGAGAAGTAAAGCTGACAGACTTGAGGACAGCTGCACCGTCCTTCCAGCTGTCATTCAGAGTTGAGTGTTGTGCCTACCTCTTTGAAGACAGCTGAGTTTTTCCTCTCCCAGTAAGAACCTGCCCACTCTAGTTATTACTGGAGGTAGAATGTTTTCATGAGAAATAACCCCAACCGGGACTCTGAAAAATGGATTTCCCTGTTGGTTGTGCCAATGTCTAGGTTTGTACAAATGATTTTTTGTTGTTGTTGTTATTTCTGTTTCCTCATCTGAGAAATTAGTTCATTGAGCCAGATATTCTTAAGCTACCCTTTTCAGGTCCAAAATTCTAGTATTTTCCTTAAAGATATGTGCAGGAAAGTTATAGGAAAGGGCAATAAGCTTATGTGATGATTAAGTTCATGTGTCACCTTGGCTAAATAATGGTATACAGTTGTTTGGTCAAGCAAGCCCTGGCCTGATTGTTACTGTGAGGATATTTTGTGAATTTAAATCATCAGTCACTTGATTGCATCTATGGCTGATTACATTTACAATCCACAAAGGATATTGATTGCTTTCAGCAGTGAGAGAAGTTTCATCCCATCAACTGAAGGCCTTAAAGGGAGAACTGATGACTTTAGCAGAAAGAATTTCTATCACTACTCTAGCCAGCTTCTCTTGGGGAATTCATTGAAACCTTCACTGAAGTTCCAAGCTTATGGCCTTCCCTGGGGAATTCAGAATTGTCAATCCCCAGAGTTGTATGAGTGAATTCCTATAACAAATTTCATCAGATTTACATAATAAAATTCATATATGGATACTGCTTCATTTTTATCCCTCCTATGCTGTATGTTACAGCCTTTTTCAAATAAAGAAAAGAGAGACTACTTCCTTCTGGGAAGAAAACTGATGACTTTTAAAATTTTAGAAATCTCATCTTAAAAGGTTGATTAGGGTGACCTTTAGAGTACAGAGTTTATCTACAATTTCTGTGGCATTATTATATGTGAAATAGGCATAAACTGCAGAGCTTTAAGGAACCTCTGATTTTGCTTAACTCTATTTCTGGGTGTATTAGTCAGGGTTCTTTCGGGAAACAGAATCAACAGGAGATAGCTGTCAATAATATGAGATTTTAAAAGAGTCTCTCACGCGACCGTGGGGATGCACAAGTTCAGGTTCCACAGGCGGGCTGCAAACCAGGGGCTCTGATGAAAGTCCGATGAAAGGTCCTTAATGAGTTTCTGGGAGAAGTTGGCTGCCAGATGACGAGCTGGGAAATTCTCCCTGAATGTTGAAATCACTTCCCCTTTTAAGGCATTCAACTGATTGGATAAAAGCGTCACCCATTGATGATGCAATCTCCCTGATTGATGCAGATGTAATCAGCTATCCACGCAGTAAACTCACTGGTGATCGAAGTTCATAAATGCCCTTGTATTACAATTAGCCCAGTGCTTGCTGGACCAAACACCTGGACACAATTACCTGGCCAAGTTGACACATTAGCCTAACCACCACACTGGGAATCTTTAATTTACAGTTTTTGACATCTACTCAAAGACAGCAACTGCAAGCAAAATATAGATTAAGAAATTGGAGAATGTGGACATGTATGTTTTTGTCTTGGGAGGTATAGTCTTCTGCCTTCCTTCTCAAATAAAAAATGCTCTGTGTAGAGAAGGAGCAGAGATGGGGAAGGTCTGTTCACAGTTTATGATGGAGTTTTTAATATAATTTATTCTATACATGCCCATTGTTGGAGATCTAGGCAATAGAAATTCCTTCAGAGTTTCACTAGGTCACAGATTGCTAGAAATTTTTAAATTGGGTTGAGAGCAAAGCACATCAAGCTTCCAATCATCTGTGACCTGGGAAGGATATTGTAAATAATCCAAGTGCATACGTGGGAAGGGGAGACAGTTGATGTACCTACACTGGATAGAGCTTTGCTTCATTCAAGAAGAGTAAGCAGTAATAAACAAAAACCTCCCCACATGTATGAGGAAAACTACCACCAAAAAGAGGAAGGGGAATAGCATCCAGAAGCTTCAAAGGAAGAACTTATTTTTGAAATGGAAAGATCTAGAAGTCATTTTCAGGCAGACCTTTAGTATCTCCAGAGCATAAAGTCCTTGTAAAGAAGAAGCAGGTATTCATTAGAAGAGAAGAGATGGAGTTGTAAAAGCAGAAGAATAAGAAAGTGTGATGAATAAGACAAATAAGGGCCTCAAATAAAGCATTAACTATAATAAAATCCAATGATACAATTAAAACCTGTATATTCAACAGTAAAGAAGAGAATTAATGTTTCAGAAAAATCAATCAGGGATGTGGAGCATAACTTGAGAAGAACATCAAACTTAAAGGGAAAAAATAAAGAGGAAAATAATGAACCAAAAGAAAAGCAGACATGGATGGCATAAACTATAAATAATAGGTATGTTCAAAGGAGAGAATAGAACAAATAATTCAATGAATTCAAATGAAAGAAAAATTTAATGACTTTTACAAAGACCACTATGCACAGATTGGGAAAGCTCAATATATTCTAGGCAGTGTCTCATGTACAGATAATTCGCGGAAAATATGTTTAGATTTTAAGGATAAAGAAAAGCTACCATACAAGGATTTAGGCAGAAAAAAAACATATTACTTCCAAAAAATAAAATAAGATGTCTTCAACCTTCAACCCCACAATATCAAAAGCAAAATATCAGTACAGTAATACTTACAGAGTTTTGAGGAGAAAATCTGACCTGTAAGTCAATAATTCAATGAATTTTATATGATACCTTCTTCACATTAAATATTTGCTATAACTTTAACTTCTATAAGCATATCCTAATAAGTTAAGTGGCCCGTAGGCTAAGGGAGAGTATATGTGGAGTGAGAGCATGAAGGGGGTGAAGTGATTAAAAGAAAATGGAGTTTCAATGAATGAGGTTCTTTTGGACCAGAGAATAGAGGATTTTATTTTAGACTACTGGATTAAAAGGAAGTTTTGACCGGAGAGTGATCTATTGAAGTTTGAGCCATTTACTTTGGGGAAAAGAAACACAGAAAATAAGATCCAAGAAGTGGACATAAGAGTTGGAGGCAAAAGTGGAAAAGAGGTAAAGGTTCTGGGGTTAAGCTCTGAGCAACTAATAGGTCTTTTGGGTTGTCCAAAGGACATTAATTGCAAAAAATACAATAGTCGTACTTGGTGAGAAGAGGAAGGATGTGAGATGGGAACAAAGGTAGAGAAGGAGATGACATGGTTGGGGAATTTAAGCAGGAAGGAGGTGATGAATCTGAATAGAACAAGCCTCAAGAAGCAGAGGAGTTTTATAAGTGGCTAGCAATAAGGGTCTGAAAGCAAATTTAGAAGACCAAGAAAAAGGCCACATTAGCTTTGAACTCCAAGGTATTTGAGGTTGCTAGAATGAGAAGGGTTTATTGAGAGGATTGCTGATGAGGTCATGTCTTCAAAGAAGAGTCAGCAAGTGGAGAAAACACTTTAGGAATAGATTAAGTATTTAGAAGTTTGCATTTACCATGAAATGCTTATTCTAGAGGGTAGAAGACTTGGAAGAGCAATATATACAGTTAATGAAAAGTGAATATACAGTCAGTATCACTCACTACTCAAAGAAATTTAAATCAAAGCAAGACAGATACCATTTCGTCTCCAAATCTGTACAAGCGTTACTCAATAGTTCTGATGCTGTGGCTAAACCATCTTACACATTCTCCGTAGAGATGAAAATGATGAAATCTTTCTGGAAGGCATTTTTGCAAGATACACTAATATATTAATCTTAAACTTGTATATACACATTTGGCGCTGCACTCCGTCTCTTTATCCCTACCGTTGTATTTTGATATTATATAATATAGGTAGCAATTCCTAATTTTCCAAAATTATGATTATGCCTTTCTTTTGTGCTCATGCAATGCCCTGCACTCTCTCTGCCATAGCACTTATCTACTGTAACTGTTGGTTTACTTTTCGGTATTTTTCTCTGGACTCCTTGTCTGTCTACTTGCTCATTATCATTGAACCTCCTGTAATAGTTTCTTCTTAAATTACCAACTGGGTAATTTAAACACTCTCACATTTCTGGAGGCTAGAAATCTGAAATCAAGGTATTGTTAGGGCCATGCTCTCCAAAGCCTCTGGGGAGGATCCTTCCTTGTCTCCTCCAGCTTCTGGCAGCTCCAATTTCAGTCTTCCCTTGGCCCTCTTCCCTCTGTATCCAAACATCCCTCTTCTTATAAGGATTAGGTTGCACCCTAATCCAACATGACCTCATTTTAACTAATTGCTTCTGCAAAGACCCTTTTTCCCAGTGCAAGGGGGTTAGATTTTAAACATATCTTTGTGGGGGATATGACTCAACCCTTTACCCTCCCATACATACTATGGTTTATAGGACCTAGGATATGCTCACTCACTGTCTAAGGGAATGCACAAAGAAATGGAAGAATGAAGGAAGAAAGGATGAACTTTTTAATTTTTTTAGCTCTTTTTATTTATTTTTTTAATATACCTTTTTATTTTTATTTTTTTAAAGAAACTTAGATTACATAAATGTTACATACAAAATATAGAGGATTCCCAAATGCCCCACTCCCTAGCCTTCCCACATTTTCCCACATCAAAAATATCCTTCATTAGTGTGGTACATTTGCCACAATTGATGAACACGTCTTGGAGCATTGCTACTACGTGATGATTATCGTTTACATTGTAGTTTACACTCCCTCCCGCACATTTTTGCAAGTTATTACAAGATATACAATGGCCTGTAACTGTCTTTGCAATGTCATTCAGTATAATTCCCAAGTCCCAAAAATGCCCCCAAATTGCACGTATTTTTCGCTCTCCCTCCCCTCAGAACCTCCAGTGGCCACTGCCTCCACATCCATGATAAAAGTTCTTCCATTGCTAGGATCACAACCAGTCTACAATAGAACAGCTGTAAATCTAATCTAGTCCATTGTTCATTCCCCAGTCCTGAGGATTCTGTGATGGTGATGCCCACTCCATCTCTTATTGAGAGGGAGCTTAGATCCCATGGGGCAGATGGATGGGACTTTCTTGCTTGCAGTTGTGAACTCTCTTCCTTGAGATGGTCGTTGTCAGTCATCATCTCTTAGTTAGTTGCCCTGGTGAGTCCAATGAACTGGAGAGTAGGTGTTGCAAATCTGTTGAGATTCAGGGCCCAGCTGGCACATGGATAGCCCAGTGATCTAAGTCTCTTGGACATACAACTATCAACTCTAGTACTAACTATAAGTTCAAATAGAAGGGCAGCAGAGCCATGCATAGGGAAAACACAACTGAGTCCAACTCTATCATACTGGGGAGCATAAATTCCAAAGTAGGGTTCACTGGCAGGGTGCCAAAATCCTGAGCTGTCTGCCCTGCCTATAGAGTCTGGATGTCCAGAGCCCGCAAGAGCCCTGATATTTGAGATAATATTTACTTTGACAGTCAATGAGTTTCTGCTGAGACGTGCGCAAGCATAACCTCTGAAATGACCTGACTCACTTTGAAGTCTCTTAGCCATATAAACTCATTTGTCTTTACCCTTTCCCCCTTTTGGTCAAGGCAATTTTCCATTTGCAATGAACTTATTTTTATAAAAATATTTGTGTAAATATTTATATATTCAGAGATGGGAGAAGAGAGTGAGAGGATAGGTGAGAGTGAATGAGTGAGAAAGAGATTGATTCTAGACCATCTATACCAAGATGCTGAGGGCAGTTAACACTGGGGACTGAGTTTATAGGCAGTTTTCATCCTTTTGATTTGTCTTTTCTCTGTTTGTAAAAGTTTCTATTTGTTTTCTAGTACGTAAAATTTTCCATTACATTTATAATGAAAACAACAAAACTAGCATAAAAACAAAATGGATCTCAAGCTAACATTCATCATGGCTAACACAAGGGCCAATAAAATAAATAAATAAGAAAAACTTGCAACATCTTCATTCAGAAGCTAGATAATGTAAATATGTGGAATAGACCAGGTATAAAGCAACAGAGAATGGCGAATGCACTAAATTTTTGAAATCCGGTGTGTACTTTACACTTAAAGCACATCTCAATTTGGATAGTAAAATTTCATTGACTCGATTTCTGTATTTATATTTCATAAAATCCATGATAGAAAAAGTAGATTCACATACCAAAGTTGTTCCAAACATACTGAAAAGCACTCCAGACAGCTTTTTTATTTTGCTTTGCTGCAGCAAATTGCAATTGCCATTCATTACGGAATGTGTGATATACCTTTTTTCCCTTTACTTTTGTGGTTGCAGTTCTAGTTTTGCATCTCTATTTGATTCTGCATCAATATTATGCCTTCATTTTTTAAATAAGAAAAGTAATTTAATTATATTTTAATTTACATAACAAGCATTTCAATTGCCAATTACATTTTGCATAGATATCACTGCAGTTCATGCTCTCTGTATAAAATATTCAAGTAAACACATTCAATATTGTGTCAGCATGTAGAAAAAAATCATTCAAACTGGATCAATATTTTGACACTGAGTAGATTGGTGATGTGTTTGTGTGTAATACTAGAAACAATACGTGTGCTTGACATACACGTGACAAGACAACATCTTTCGTAACGCAATGGTTAAAGTGAAACGTAGTCCTAAAAAACAATACATTTGTGTTTCATAGGAAACATTTCATGCAGCTCCGTTTCTTAAATTTAAATCCCAATTCATTAAAATAGAAAGTCCTAACCATTCTGGCATCTTGTTACTTATTTGACCTTGTCTCCTGTCACTATCCTCGCTCATTTTTCTCTAGCCAAACTGGTCTTACTGATGTCCACTCCCATTGCAGAGGTTTCACTCGTTTCTTCTTCTTGGAAAGTTCTCCCCAATATATTGCATTGGGCCTTCTTTGAGTATCTTCCTTAAACTCCTTACCCTCCTTACTCTCCCTATACCTTTCCCTTACTTCACTTTACTTTATAGCATGATTTCATGTTTGTCTATGGCCTTTCTTCCTCTTACTAGAATATAAGCTTCATGAGGATAGGAATTTTGTCTGTTTTAATAACCAGTATATCCCAGGATGCAAGAACAATATCTGGCACATAGATGAAGCCCAATAACCATTTGTTGAATGTATGAAATTATAAAAGATAATAACTAAGGAATAGATAAATATGTAAATTTCAAACCAGTAGAGAAAAAATAAATGGAACAAAGAATACCCAATCAATTAAATAAAAGGCAGAAATAAAGGAATGAAAAAGAACTTATAGTTTTAAAAATATAAAATGAGCTGGAAAATAACCATAATGAGCCAATAAGTGAAATTGCTTTATTAAAAACATAATAAAAGTCCAATTAAATAATTTGATATTTTCTCTAAGAAAGGAATAAAATATAGCAGAATAAGTAGAAACATGAGTTCATAATCATACTGGAGGAGTTTAACACACTTAATTAAGAAATTCACATACAAAGTAGATTCCAGTAAGGACATCTTACTGGATGAATAAGAAACCAATAAGCTTAATATTGTGGGTAGATAGAACCCTTTATCCAATCAACAAAAAAAAATAGAATCATTTGAAATACCTCCAATGAGGATGACTAGCTATTAGGCCCCAAGGGATTCTTCTATACTGTTTTGGAAAGAAAGTTGAAAAAAACCTCAAAAACATGCAATTCATACACCTGTTTACCTCACCATTCCATATTCTCAATTCTATACTACAGAAACAACCACACATGGAAAAAGATATATGTAAAAGACATATAAATTGTGGCATCAATGAGAGAATGATTAATAAATGAGCTAATCTATATTATGGTTTCTATAATATATTGTCACAGAATAGTTATGTAGATTCATGCCATTTATCTAAACAATATGTATGACTATATAAATGAATAGATACAGAACTGACAGAATTAAAATGGCTGTTAACAATAGTTAATTCTTTGGAGAGAAGCTCAAAAGAGAACCTTTCAATTTTGGGTTTATGTACTTCTTGTGGAATTAAAAAAAAATCATAAGATGATTTTGATTTTCTTCATTAAAATTCGAATTTCAATATTTTCTATAATACACATCTATAATTCAGAGAAAAATATGTTGACAAGCTCTACACATTTAAAGAAAATTCCTTAACAATAAAAAATAAATCTGAATCCATTCATCATAATTCAATGAAGAGCAAATCATTGAATAACTACATTTATTATCTCATATAAAAAGGGTAATTAACAATCAGATGATAAGCACTCATCTTGACAGTTCAATAACATTTTACATAATAGAGGTCAAAATCTTTAAAGAAATTTTTAGCATACTCTTTAAAAACCTAGCAAAACGTTCTTAAATGATTGTATAATATTTGATGGGAGCTCATGGTCCAGGAAATCTTGCCACGTTACATCAATTGCTTATTCTGATGGATTCTACTTCATTTCTAGACATCACTGGAAACATATTTCATAATGGTAAAAAGATTGTACTAGAAAGTAGGAAAAGTAAAGAAGAAATGTAGGACAGTTGATTTACTTTATTCAGTGAGTGTTATAATCAGCAATCATATTTCCTTAGACTCATTCCTGTCAAATATAAGAGCAAAGATATTCCCTGCTTCACTCCTTACTCCTTCTTAAAAACATACCTTTCCCCTCAATAATGAAATGACCTTTTCTATCAGAGCCTAAGGGTTGCTATAGGCAATTTATTTCTTACCTTCTATGAACAATAGTGTCTTTTAGTACTCGATTGACATAATTGAAACATATATTATTACTAGAAACACAAGAGCATTTTTGCTTCTGGAAGTATGGCAGATAGAGTGCTCTTGTTTCAATAAAGAGCAGACCTGATGAAGATAGAAGGATGGATGGATGAAGGCCTTGTGTCAGTGCATATACACACACACTCTTGTGTGCACACACACAAGAACCATAGGAAAAAAGCTGTGAAAGAACAGGAACAAAGAGAAAACCAAATATTTGATTAAAGGATGGTATGTATAAAGACAGGTGAATGTGAGATTTCAGCTCTGCCATTTTCTGAGGGAGAATAAATCTATTAGGAAGATCTCATGCCAGTAGTCTGTGGAGGGCTCACTTGGGTGTTTGGACAGCTCATGATTCTTGTGCAATGGGCTGTTAACTTCAGTTCAGATATTATGCATATCTACCAGGGCTAGGCAAGGCAGCTTTTGTTTATAAATAATGTAAGTTAATGTAATGTATCAAATGTTAAATTCGATAAAGTTTTACTTGAATAATAATATCAGGGCACTGAAGCTTTTTGGTGTCACCCAAATAAATGGCATCAAAATACAGGGTACACAGACCGCAGTCCTAGAATAGGGATGACATTTAAGGATGCCACAGCTTTTGTAGAGTTATCTAGTGTCTCTTTAATATAAAGATCCAGTGTTTTATTTTTAATAATGTTCTGGAACTTTTTTCACCTTTCCTCCATGATGCCCCTTACACAATTTTAGACTTAAATATTTAAAAGTAATGTGTTAAAAGCTGATGCCTCATTAAAACTATTCATGAAACCTTTAGGGTTTTAAGAAATTACAGATAATATCTTGATATGGTTCAAAACATATAAAATATTAATTTTCTTAATACAATGCTTTTATTTATCATAAAACTAATGAAAACTAAGTATCTTACATCCCTGACTTAAGCTTTATATCAACTTCATATCCAAACTTCTTGATAGAGTTGTTTGTACTCTCTTAATTTTTCTCCCCCAAATTTCTTCTCAGCTCTTTCCAATCTGTCTTTTCTGTGAAGTCTCTTTTGAAGCAGCTTTTGCAGATCACCAATGATGTTCATGTCGTTGAATCCAAAGGAATTTAAATTAACTCTCATCTAACTTGGGCTCACAGAAGCAATTGATACTGTCAACCATTCTTTTTCTGCCCTTGGATCCTCCAACCTCTTGGGGTAGGCTCATCTTTTCCTCTGAGTTCCAGACCTGGATATCTCACTGACATTTGCTATTCCCACTGGATTCATTCAAACCTAACTTAAAGTTTGCTTGTCCAAAACTGGTCCTTTTTGTTTTAAATGAAAAATTTGAAATCATTCTTGTATAAACCAGAAACCAAGAGTCATCATTGAACCCTCATTCTCCTTCAGACTAGATTGAATCCATCACCAAGTACTGCCAATATTTTTCCTAAATGGCTCTGAAAACTTTCAAATGCTTTCCTTCTATAACCCATAATACTATTCATGATCCCATAAACCCTCTTTTAGAATTTGCCTTCTAATATGTCTTTCCACATCCTTTCTTGCTCGACTAGACTCATCCCTTGATTATTTCAGCCTTAGTGATATTTTCACATATATATGGCCTCTGTCTTTGAGCATCTGAGTACACATGATAGACTAAAAAATTGAAACCAAGGAACCTGTGTCCAGGATGCATGTTCTGCATCCCTGTTTCTTTGTGCATTGAAGAACTGATACAATGAACTAACCATATTCCATTTGGGCCAGCCTTTTTCCACCAACCCCCAGACCTGCCCAAAAGAACTTAGGAGGAAATAAGGAGGGGAGAACAGCATTGCAGGGATACCGTTTAGCTCTATGGCATCACAGCTTAACAAATATTAAATTAATTACTTCCCTTCCTTTTTCTTCACATGGAATCCGGGAAAAGTGGCATGGGACTGCACACTAAATTAAAAAAAAACTTCTCATAAAAATAAAATTTCTTTTATTGTATAAGCGGAAATTAAAATGCACAAATGCATTTTATTATTTGATTTGAAAGTTATGTTTATAAGGATAAAGTATAGGTTTTGATATACTTGCAACCGAAATCTATTAAAACACTTTTCAGAATTCTCTTCTGGACTGTATATTGCTAAGAAAATAGTCTAAATTACAAAAAGCCATGAAAATCAAATGGCAGAGACAAAATTTACAATTCTTCAGTTTAGTATAATATCAGAAGTGTGATACGTGCCTATAGTGTCATAAAACTAATGAAAACTAAATCTTACATCCCTGCCTTCAGCTTGATATCAACTTCACATTCAATCTTAGACTTGAAGGCTAGAGTAAGCTTTTTTTTATTTTTATATTTTTTCTTTCTTTTTTTTTGGAGTAACCTTTTGATGGGCGTTGACAGTAATTGTTTGAGAGCTCAGAAAATGCTCAATCTTACCCAATCATCCGTTTTAAGCATGAGGTTCCTAAGGGAGCCAAAGGCAAAGGACAGTTCAAGGAATGCACCATGTCAGGTGTATAAAAAAGGTTTGCAGATGGAGAAGTCATTCTTCTAACAGGGATTTGGGCTCTAAATTCTAGCATAGTCTTTTGATGAGCTGAGCTGGACCACATGGAGAGAAAAGAGACATTCCTTAGAGTTGCAGATGAGTTTAAGACCTAAACCAGAAACAAGCCTCCTCTCCTCACCCCATTCACCCACCTTGGGTACTTTCCCAGTACACCAATTCATTTCTCTCAACCACACTTTTCCAATTTAACCAAAATGTAACCTACAGATAAAGCACATCAAAGGGATAGATGATTGTTGCAGTTGGGCAGTTTGATTTAATTATGAATTCCAAAAATATAATTGGATCATGCTTGTAAACTGATCTGTTAATCTGGGCATGACTAAATTATGATTAGGGCATTGACTGGGCCATGTCAGTAGGGCGTTGAGCCCCACCCCTTGGTGGATGGGGCAGGCACAACGGCGCACCTCTGCAGAGCCGCTGGGCCTCAGCGCGCAGGCGCCGCCGGTGGCGTGGACCCCAATGGAGCCCCATGGAGCTACCCTAGCGGTGCCGAGGCTGACCGCCTGGGCGTGGCTGCTGGTGCTCATCTTCATGTTTGGGTGCAATGTCCTCAAGATCCTCCTCCCGTCCTTCTCCTCCTTCATGTCCAGGGTGCTGCAAAAGGATGCAGAACAGGAGGTGCAGGTGAGAGCGGAGATCCAGGGTATGAAGCAAGAGCTCTCCACCTTCAACATGATGAACGAGTTTGCCAGATATGCCAGGCTGGAGAGGAAGATCAACAAGATGACTGATAAGCTCAAAACTCATTTGAAAGCACGGAAGGCTCAGTTAGCCAAGATAAAATGGGTTATCAGTGTTGCTTTCTATGTATTACAAGCTGCACTGATGATCTCACTTATTTGGAAGTATTATTCTGTCCCTGTGGCGGTGGTGCCAAGTAATTGGATAACTCCACTTGATCGTCTAGTAGCATTTCCTACTAGAGTAGCAGGTGGCATTGGAATTACTTGTTGGATTTTAGTCTGTAACAAAGTTGTGGCTATTGTGCTTCACCCTTTCAGCTGAAAAGGAAGACTACAAGACTTTTTTCAACCCCAATGGAAGTGGTGACAGCAGACATCCTTGTCTTGCTTCTGATCTT
>JAQZBX010008824.1:0-47328 GCA_029593785.1 Cabassous unicinctus | reverse complement strand
GGAATTGGTGGTGTTCTGTTGTAGACATATTGTGATTCAAGCAATGGAAGAAATTGTAACAGTGAGGTGGAGCCGGTGGCCACTGGACATTTTTGGGGCAGGGAGAGGAGGGGCAGTTGAAATACTCGGGCTTTTTTGGTACTTTGGGGGTTGTCCTGAGTGGCGAAGCAGCGACGAATGTAGGCCATTTTCCATCAGAATATACCATGCAGAAATGGGTCGGAAAGAGTGTGGTCTGTGATGTGAACTGTAGTCTATGCTCAGTGGCAAGGCCCCAGGATGTGTATATCCATTGCAGGTGTAGTACCACATGGATGGGGAATGGTTGTGTGGGGTGTTGTTGGGGGTGTGGGCGGTGGGGAGCATGAGAATCCCTGTAGTTTCTGAGTAATATTTGGGTAATCTAGGCACCTTTATAAAATGTATATATATATATAACAAATAACATTTATGTAAACAAATGCACATATATGCATATGTATTTATATATCATTTTACAAATAAAAAAATTAAAAAAAAAAAGAAATTAGTTGCTTTCAAAGCAAACATGATTGTTATAGATTTAGAATGTTGAATTTAAGCCCCATGGTGACTACAGAGACAGTACTGGAGAACATGCAAGCTCCTAGAGCCAGAAATTAGAGTAACAGGCTGCCAGTGGTTGGGGGCAGGGAGAAGAAGGAATTAATTCATACTAGGCACAGGGGAGATGGAAAAGCTTAGTAATGGAAGGTGGTGAGTGCACTACAGTACTGTAAACGTGATTAATCCCACTGAGTGGTGTGTTTGGGAGTGCTTGAGATGGGAAAGTTTATATTCTTTATATATTCCCAAAATTTGAAAAAAGAGAGAGAGCAACTAAAGAGACACTGACAATTAAATGCAATATGTGATCCTGGGTAGGATCTAGCAAGGGAGAAAATCAAATTCTCTAACAAAGAAAAAAACACACACAGGACATTACTGGTTTATTTGGAAAAACTGGAATACAGACTATGAGCACTAACGGCTACATAAGTGAAGGTCCTTGTTCTTAGGAAATGCACACGGCAGTACGATGTGTCCCAGGAGCATGATGCATCCAACCTACACTCAAGTGTTCAGAAAATGGATTGATAGAATGATAATGGCAAATGTGGCAGAAGTTAAAACTGGTGCATCTGGGTATCAGGGAGGGATTATGTTGGAGTTTTCTGTATGGGGTTTGTATAATTTTTGTAACTATCTTGTAAATTTGAATGTATTTCAAGATAAAATAGTTAAATAATAAAAAAAAAGATATATGTACACCAAAACAATGAGTGCATTATATAACTCAAATAATACCATTAAAGAATGCTAGCCCCAGATACAAAGCTAAAAAAAAAAAGAAAGGCTATCTGGTGACAATCTGGGGATGGGGACTCTTCCCCTCCTTGGCCTTTCCCATGGCTGGAAGACCTGGCTGTTGAGGATGCAACCAGAAGTGGTCTGTGAAGGCCCTTGCTGCCCAGGGACCTCAGAAACACACCATTGTCTCATCCACTAAGCTTTGTGATTTGGACCAAGTGTGGCTTGTCCTACTTGGAGAAGCCCCAGGGTCTCAAAGAAATCAAGAGTCATGTCTACACCCCTTGGGATTCCTCCTTCCTATGGCCTTGGTCTGTGGCTTTGACTCCATCTTCCATCACCTGAGTCCTTGTTACATCATTTTCCAGGCTTTTTCAACACCACAGCCAGGACCACAATGCATACATGCACACAGATGCACTGCATGTACATCAGGCATGTCCTTACATGGCTACAAATCAGTCCCTTGCAGACACGCATGCCCCTATATATACTCCTGCACAAACATAATGAAACAGAAGGCCAGACCAGTGATGAATTTATTTCACTATCTTCATCTGGACTTGTCTTTGTCATCTGCAGAAGCAATTTCCAAGAAAGCCCTGGATGAACTGCATGATGCCCTTTTTTCCTTCAACTTTGAATTTCCAGCAACCTTCAGGACAGACACTTTAATGACTGCTACCTGGCAGAGAAACCTCTCCATTCTTTCCTCCTTGTATTTGTACCCAATGGATGGGGCCTACATTTTGTATTCTGCTTCATGGTCTCTATAATTCACACCAGCCGCAGGAAACTCTTCAGTTGATTGTAGATGTAAATAGCCATCTGTGCAATCAACTCACTGATGATTAAACTCCATGAAATGCCCTTGTATTACAATTAGCCCAGTGGTTCCTTGACCAACAATGGGACAACATTACCTGGCTGAGTTGACACATTAACGTAACCATGACAGTACACCCCTTTCCAACTTGGCAGCCATACACATTACCTTAAACCATACTTTGTCTCTAATTGTCTCTAAATATAAACAATAACATACATACATATATATATATATATATATATATCTGCCTAACAAGTATTCAACTAACCTGTGAACAACTGGAAATGCATGGAATCCATCCAGAATAGGGTGCAAGTCCTTGAGTAATGTTCACTCTTAAACATGACATCCTTAAATACTATGACATGAAACTAAGTTATGTCATATGATACGGTGAAAGGTTAAGGAAGGGAACAAGTAATTCATTTTATGTACATATACAAACATACTCATAACAAAATAAGGAAGAAATATTCATGACTATTACAGTCCTCATTCCCTGTAACTGGCCACATGGTTGAAGTTCATATTTATCACTACTTTCTTCCACTATCCATTCCATGATCCCTTGAACCACAGAAAGTGGTTCTTTACCTGGTGGGTAACCCAAATTTCATTCTTGAGGATTCTGGGCCATTGTTAGTCCTGTCAAGATCAGGTTGTTACAATTTTCCATTGGGTTTAATCACAGGCCATGGGAATACTAAGAGACACCCTAGGGGATCTCCTGCATTCCAGACAAACTCCTCTTTACCTCCATTGTGTAAGTGCAGTTCTATTTACACTTGATAGGATCAATCCCCCCATCCAGTACAGTAATTACTCTCTTTGCCTGTTGATTCAGAGGTATGAAGGGCCCAAAGTGGCCAGGGGGCAGTCTTAACTTCCATGTCCATGGAATCTTTGTTGTGTTCTCTGGTGGAAGCATTCCTCATTTTGGGACTAAATCCTATAGACCAACAGAGCTTAAGGTTGCAGGGAAAGGAAGCAAAAATTTTCCTAGTAGATCATTAGGGGTAATAGTGAATGATGCCAGTCCCATTTCCACTTCTCAATTCCTGGACCCATGAATCCTGGCTATAGGAGAAACAGCCCCAAAGCAAGGATACTGATTTAGAACATCCACAGCCTCCTGGAGAACATTGCTGCAGCCCTGAAAGGTACTGTCACCTAGTTGGCACCATAACTTAGTCTTCCAAAGGCCATTTCACTGTTCCAGCTATCCAGCTGCTTCAGGATGATGGGAAATATGGTAAGACCAGTGAACTCCATGAGTATGTACACATTCTTGCACATCATTTACTGTGAAGAGGGTTCCTTGAGCATAAGCAATGCTGTGTGGAATACCATAGTGGTGGAGAAGGCATTTGTTAAGTCCACAGATGATATTTTTGGAGGAAACATTTTGTGCAGGGAAGACAAACCCATATCCAGAAGATATGTCTATTCCAGTTAAAGCAAATCTCTGTTCCTTCCATGATGGAAGTAGTCCTATGTAATCAACATGCTATGAGGTAGCAGGCTGATCACCTTGGGGAATGGTGACACATCTGGGGCTGAGTGTGGGTTTCTGCTGCTGGCCAATTGGGCACTCAGCAGTAGCTGTAGCTGCATCAGCCTTGTTGAAGGGATGTCCATGTTTCTGAGGCCATGCACAACCTCCATCCCTGCCACCATTGCCACTTTATTAATGAGCCCATTGGGTAATGACAGGAGTAGCTGGGGAGAAAGGCTGAGTGCTAGCCACAGAGTGGGTTATCTTATCCACTTAATTATTAAAGTTTTCCTCAGCTGTAGTCACCCTCTGGTGAGCATGCATGTGGTACACAAATACTTTCATGGTTTTTTGCCCCTTTAGCCCTTAAGAAAAGTCTATCCAATTATTTCTTCCCCAGGCCTCCTTCTCATCAATTTTACAATTATGTTCTTTCCAAGTCCCTGACAATCCAGCCAACCCATTGGCAACAGCCAATGGATCAGTGTACAAATGCTCCTCTGACCATTTCTCCCTCCAAGCAAAATGAAAAACCAGGTACACTGCTCAATGTTCTGCCCACTGGGAGGATTTGCTCACCACTGTCCTTCAGGGATGTCCCATAAAGAGGCTGCTGTTCTGCAGCTCTCTACTTTTGGGTTGTACATGCATATCATGGAGAAACATCTGTAAAATAGGCTAAACTTTTCATTTCCTCTGTTAACTGGAACTCCCCAAGAGAGCATAACTGTGGGCTGGGAAAGAGAAGGTAATGTGACCAGAGAGCTGACTATGGGCCTATGGGCCACTTCCTCAAGTAACTTACTTATACCTTCAGGAATTGCTTGGGCCCTATCTTATATATACAACTTCCACTTTATAATGGAGTGCTGCAGTGCATGCCTGACTTTATGGTTTGGTGGGTCAGACAATACCCAGCTCATGATAGACAACTCAGATCTCATGGAAACTTGGTAACCTATTCTTAAACATTCCATCATACTAAGGCCCAGTAGCAGGCCAAAAGCTGTTTTTCAAAAGGATAGTAGTTAACTGCAGAAGATGACAGAATTTTGCTCCAAAAACTTAAGGGTCTGCATGAGCTTTGAATTTCTGTTGGGAACCTTTGAAAAAATAACATCAAAACCATAAAATTTCAAATGAGATTCATGTGTATTGTGATTTGTAGCTAAAACTGGGTATAAACATAAGTTTTATTTTCTGTTTTAATTTCAGAGGGATTACTGTGTGGGAAAGTTCTTCAGAGAATGTTTTATGAATTACAGTTTCTCATTATCAGTCATGCCCTAATGATCCCAGCAAGCTGATGTCCTGTCTCTAAAATATGCATCTTAGATAGTTTTTATGTAATTAGGCCATAGATAGTTTTTATGTAATTAATCATTAGAGAAACAATTACTTTCCCATTATAATGATGTAAAGTTTTGAGTGTTAATAAAAGACTCTATCAGACATTTTTAAAATAGCAATACTGGATTCCTGGAGGTATTTCAGAGATCACTGTCACCATCAAAGATTTGAAGGACGCAGGGGGGATGATTCCCACTGTTTTAGTTAGACAAAGGGGTGCTGATGCAAAATACCAGAAATCTCTCAGCTTTTATAAAGGGTATTTATTTGGGATAGAAGCTTTCTTTTACCAGGCCATAAAGCATAAGTTACTTCCCTCACCAAAGTCAATTGCCATGTTTTGGAGCAAAATGGTTGCTAATGTCTGTGAGGATTCAAGCTTCTTGGGTTCCTCTCTTCCTGGGGCTTGCTTCTTTATGGGCTCATCTCCTCTGCTATCTCTACAAGGCCAGCTGAAGACTATCAGGCAAACAGCTAGTTTCTCTTCCTGGGGCCTTTTCTCTTTCCTCACTACCAAGCTACTGTATGTGCTTACTTCCCAGGGCCATAGCTCAAAAACTTCACATCAGAACTCCAACTCTGTCCTTTGCCATGTCTTTTACCTGTGAGTCCCCACCCACTAAGGGATGGGGACTCAACAACCTACTGACATGAACCAATCAAAACCTTAATCATAATTTAATCATGCCAGGGGAACAGACCAGTTTACAATCATAATTCAATATCTATTTTTGAAATTCTTAAATAATGCCAAACTGCTCTACCCACCATATACTAATTCAACTCTCTTATTTGGCTTATGCAGAAAACAAATGGATCTTGGAGGATGACAGTAGAGTATCATAAACTTAATCAGGTAGTGACTCCAATTGCAGCTGCTGTTCCAGGTGTCATACCATTGTTCGAACAAATCAACACATCCCCTGATGCCTGGTATAGAGCTATTGATCAGGCAAATGTTCTTTTCTCAATTGCCATTAGTAAGGACCACCAGAAACTGTTTGCTTTTAGCTGGCAAGACTAGTAATATACATTCACTGTCCTGCTTCAGGGGTATATCAACTTTTCAGGTCTATGTCATAGTAGTGTCTGCAGGGATCTTGATTGTCTCTCCTCCCACAACTCATTACACTGATCCATATATTGGTGCTAATGTTATCATGCTGATAGGACCTAGTGAGTAAGTTGTAGCAATGACTGTAGACTTAGTTGTAAGGCATTTGTGTGAGAGAGGATGGGAGATAAATCCAACAAAAATAAAGGGGCCTTCTACATTGGTGGAATTTCTAGGTGTCCAGTGGTGTGGGACGTGTTGATACATTGCTTCAAAAGTGAAGGATAAACTGTTGCATCTGACCCTTCTTATGACCAAAAAGGATTTTGGAGACACTTTTTCCTTGTTTGGGTGTGCTACTCTGGCCCATTCACTGAGTGACCAGAAAGTTTTGAGTGAGGACTAGAACAAGAGGAGGCTCTGCAACAGGTCCAAGCTGCTGTTCAAGCTACACTGCCACTTGGACCATATGATCCAGGAGATCCAATGGTGCTGGAATAGTCAGTGGCAAATACAGATGCCATATACAGCCTTTCACAGGTCCTGGTTTTTATATTTAGGTCTTTGATCCATTTTCAGTTAATACTTCTATAGGGAGAGAGATAGGGGTACTGTTTCATTCTCTTGGATATGGATATCCAGTTCTCCCAGCACCATTTTTTTCTTGTTAACATGGACTTGTTAGGTTTATCAAAAACTGGTTGGCTGTAGAGGTGAGGGTTTATTTCTGGACTTTCAATTATATCCCACTGATTGATGTGCCTATCTTTATGCCACTATCATGCTGCTTTGAATACTGTAGCTTTGTAATATGTTTAAAGGTCAGGCAGTAAAATTCCTCCCACATTGCTCTTCTCTTTTAAGATGCTTTGGCTATTCACATGCACTTTCCTCCCAAATAAATTTGGTAATCATCTTTTCTATTTCTGTAAATTAGGCTGCTGGAATTTTGATTGGTATTTCATTGAATCTAAAAATCAATTTGGGTAGGATTGATATCTTCATTTTCCTTAGTTTTCCAATCCATGAACACAGAATTTTTTCCATTTATTAGGTTTCCTTTGATTTCTTTTTGCATTGTTTTGTAGTTTTCTGAATATAGGTCCTTACTTCTTTAGTTTAATAGATTCCTAGGTATTTGAGTCTTTTTTTGCTATTGTTGTATTAGTCAGGGTTCTCTCAGGAAATAGAATCAACCAGGGATATTTGTCAATAATATGAGATTTTATAAGAGTCTCTCATGTGACTGTGGGGATGAACAACTCCAGGTTCTGCAGGCAAGCTGCAAACGAGGGGGTCTGATGAAAATCCAATGAAAGGTCCTTGAGTATCTGGGAGAAGTTGGCTATCCAAAGACGAGCTTGGAAATTCTCTCTGAATGTAGAAATCACTTCCCCTTTTAAGACATTCAACAGATTGGATAAAAGCATCAACCATTGCTGATGCAATCTCCCTGATTGATGGAGATTTTATGAGCCATCCATGCAGTAAACTCACTGGTGATCAAAGTCCATAGATGATCTTGTATTACAATTAGCCCAGTGCTTGCTGGACCTAACACCTGGACACAATTTCCTGGCTGAATTGACACATTAGCCTAACCATCACAGTCCATCCCTTGTCAACTCAGCAGCCATAAACATTACCCTAAACCATATTTAATCTCTAAGGAAAAACAAAAACAGATAAGCATACATATATATTTCCACCTAACAATGTTCTACTCTCTTGCATACAACCGGAAATGCATTAATTCCCCACAGAATAGGGTGCAAGTCCTTGGGTAATATTCATTCTTAAACTTGACATCCTTAAATACTATGACATGAAATTAATACAATTTTTCATATGATAGGGGAACAGGTTGGGGAAGAAAATGAAGATATCCATTTTGTGTACATATACAATCATACTCAAAATGAAACAAGGAAGAAGGGTTCATCACTATTACAGTCCTCATTTCTGTAACTGGTCTTGTGGTCAAAGTTCATATTTATCACTACCTTCTTCCACTACCCTTTCCATGTTCCAATTACCTTCAGCAAGACTTCAGCTGGCTGTGGTTCTTTGTCTGGTGGGGTGACCCAAATTTTCATTCCCAAAGATTCTGAGTAATTGTTAGTCCTGCTTGAATTGTTTTGTTGCAACTTTCCATTGACTTTAATCACAGGGCATGGCAGTACTAGAAGATGCCCTAGAGGATCTCCTGCATTCCAGCAAACTCTTCTTAACCCCCTTGATGTAGATGTAGTCCTATTTCCCCTTGATAGTCATGATCAATCACCACAGCCAGAACAGTAATTCCCTTTTTTGCCTGTTGATTCACAGGTAAGAGCAGCCCAAACTGAACAGGTGGCATTCTTAACTTCCAGGTCAATGGAATCATTGTTTTGTTCCTGGTGGCTGCACTCCTCCTTTTAGGAGTAAAACCTGTAGACCAGCAGAACATAAGGTTGTAGGGACAGGAAGCAAAAATTTTCCTAGTGGGTTACTAGGAATAATAGTGAGTGGTGCCACTCCCATTTCCACCCCTTGATTCCTGGACCTATGAATCTGATTATGGGAGAAACAGCACCATAGAGAGGACACTGATTAAGAGCATATACAGCCTCCTGGAGAAGATTGCCCCAGCCCTGCAAGGTATTGCCATCTAGCTGGTGCCATAATTGAGTCTTCAAAAGGCCATTCCACCTTTCTATTAATCCAGCTCATTCAGGATGATGGAGAACATGGTAAGAGCAGTGAATTCCATGGAAATGTGCCCATTCCTGCACAGCATTTACTGTGAAATGGGTTCTTTGAGCAGAAGCAATGCTGTGTGGAGTGCCATGACAGTAAATAAAACATTCAGTAGCCCATGGATGATTGTTTTGGAGGAAGCATTGCCTGCCAGAAATGCAAACCCATCTCCAGAGTATGTGTCTATTCCAGTTAAAACAAATTGGTGCCCCTTCCATGGTGGAAGTGGCCAAATGTAGTCAACCTGCCACCAGGTAGTAGGCTGGTCACCTCAAGCAATGGTGCCATATCAGGGACTGAATGTGGGTCTCTGCTGCTGGCACACTAGGCATTCAGCAGTGGCTGTAGACAAGACAGCCTTGGTGAGGGGAAGTCCATGTTGCTGAGCCCATGCATAACCTCCATCCCTACCTCCATGGCCACTTTGTTCATGAGCCCATTGACAATGACAGGAATGGCTGGGGAAAGAAGCTGAGCATTAGCCACAGGGCAGGTCATCTTATCCACTTGATTATTAAACTCTTCCTCTGCTGAAGTCACTCCCTGGTGAGCATTCACATGGGACACAAATATGTTCATGTTTCTTGCCCACTCAGAAAAGTCAATCCACATACCTCTTCCCCAGACCTCCTTGTCAACAATTTTCCAATCATATTCCTTCCAAGTCCCTGACCATCCAGCTAAACCTTTGGCAACAGCCAATGAATCAGTGTATGAATGCACCTCTGGTCATTTCTTCTTCCAAGCAAAATGAACAACTAGGTGCACTGTTCAAAATTCTGCCCACTGGGAGGATTTGCCCTCACCACTTCTCTACGAGGATGTCCCAGAAAAGGGCTGCAGTGTCACAGTTTTCCACCTTCAGGTGGTAATTGCATATCGTGCAGAACCATCTGTAAACCAGGCCCGAATTTTCCATCCTCAGTCAACTGATTGTAAGGGACTCCCCAAAAGACCAAAGCTGTGGGCTGGGAAAGAGAAGGTAATGTGGCAGTGGTGGTGACCATGGGCATTTGGGCTACTTCCTCATGTAACTTACTTGTGCCTTCAGGAACTGCTCAAGCCCTATCTCATATATACCACTTCCACTTTAATATTGAGTGCTGCTGTGCACACCCAACTTTATTGTTTGGTGGGTCAGATAACACCCAGCTCATGATAGGCAACTTAGGTCTCATGGTAACTTGATGGCCCTTGGTTAAGTGTTTTGTCTCTACTAAGGCCCAGTAGCAAGACAAATGCTGCTTCTCCAAAGGGGAGTAGTTATCTACAGAGGATGGCAAGGCTTTGCTCCAAAATCCTAAGGATCTGTGTTGTGATTCCCCTATAGGTGCCTGCCAAATCCTCCTGACAGCATCTCTATTTGCCACTGAAACTTCCAGCACCATTGGATCCACCGGATCATATGGTCCAAGTGGTAGTGCAGCTTGCACAGTAGCCTGGACCTGTCACATGGCTTCCTCTTTTTCCAGTCCCCAATCAAACCTAGCAGCTTTTCTGGTTACTCAGTAAATTGGCTGGAGTAGCACACTCAGATGTGGAATGTATTGTCTCCATAACCCAAAGAGTCCAACTAAGCATTGTGCCTATTTTTTGGTCCTAGGTGGGGCCATGTGCAATAGCTTATCCTTTCCTTTAGAAGGGGTATCTTGACAGGCCCCACTCCACTGGACACCTAGAAATTTCACTGACGTGTAAGGACCCTGTATTTTTGTTGGATTTATCTCCCATCCTCTCACACAAATGCCTTACCAATAAATCTAGAGTCTTTGCTACTAATGCTCAGTAGGTCTTATCAACATGATATCATCAATATAATGGACCCATGTGATGTCTTGTGGGAGGGAGAGATGATCAAAGTCCCTGCAGACAATATGACATAGGGCTAAGGAGTTGATGTACCCCTGATGTAGGACAGTGAAGGTATACTTCTGGCCTTGCCAGCTGAAAGCAAACTGTTTCTGGTGGTCCTTACTAATGGCAATTAAGATAAAAGCATTTGCCATATCAACAGCTGCATACCAGGTACCAGGGGAAGTGTTCATTTGCTCAAGCAATGATACCACATCTGGGAGAGCAGCTGCAATTCGAGTCACCACCTGGTTAAGTTTATGATAATCTGCTGTAATCCTCACAGATGCATCTGTTTTCTGCACAGGCCAAATAGGAGAGTTGAATGGGATGTGGTGGGAATCACCACCCCTGCATCCTTCAAATTCTTGATGGTCCCACTAATCTCTGTAATCCCTCCAGGAATCCTGTACTGCCTTTGATTTGCTAATTTGCTAGGCAGGGGTAGTTCTAGAGGCTTCCACTTGGCCTTTCCAACCATAATAGCCTTCACTCCACAAGTCAGGGATCCAATGTGGGGATTCTGCCAGTTACTGAGTATGTCTATTCCAATTATGCATTCTGTAACTGGGGAAATAACCACAGAATGGGTCTGGTGACTGACTGGACCAACTGTGAGGCAGACCTGAGCTAAAACTCCATCAATCACCAAACCTCCATAAGCTCCCACTCAGACTGGTGGACCACAGTGTTGTTTTAGGTTTCCTGGAATTAATGTGACTTCTGAGTCAGTGTCTAATAATACCTGAAATGTCTCATCATTTCCTTTACCCCAATACACAGTTACTCTGGGAAAATGCCATAGGTCTCCCTGGGGAAAGGTGGGGGAAGATTAACAGTTTAAATTTTTGGCAGTTTAACAGGATCCTTCCCCAAGTGGACCTGGCCTTCTCCTCATTCAAGGGATTTTGGTGTGTAAACTGTCTCAAGTCTGGGAATTGATTAAGGGGCTGTGATTCTCTGCATCTGTAATTTGAGTTAGGGTTTTTTTCACCTGACCAAGAACTCTTCTGTGTATACAGATCCAGAAGAAATTTAGTAGACTGCCCATGAATTTCACTTCTAGGTAACCCATGATCTATTACCCAATGCCATAACTCCATGTGACTCATATTATTCTTTGTGCTGCTTTGAATCTAGCTTTCATTGTGATAGCAATGCCCACTTTACCTCTGGGGATTAACTGATGATACTTGACTTTTAGTGGACTGATATCCGGTCATCACCATGTTAAAGGATTCCAATTCCATTACAGCCCTACCTATATTAATATCTTGACTGCAGAGTAGAGCAACCACAGAGCTCTTCAGTGAAGATGGAGATAGTCTTATAAATTTATTCCTCACAGTCCTAGTTAAAGGTGTGTCCTCTGGACATTCTTGGGGTGTGGGCAGGTCTCAAATGATAAATCCATTCTAGCATTCCAATCTTTCTAAGCCTTTGAATCCCCTCATCTACTGTATACCAGTGCAAATTGGGGATCTCAACATTAGACATGCTAGGCCATTGTTTGGCCCATGCTTCAGTCACCACCCAAACAAATTGTTAGAGCCCTTTTGAACCCCTTGAGCAGCCACATCGAATCCAGAATTTCTGCTTAGTGGGGCTATATCAATAAATTCAGCCTGATCCAACTTTATATTCCTTCCACCATTATCCCATACCCTTAGTAACCATTCCCACACACATTCCCCTTATTTCTGTCTATATAAGTTGAAAAACTCATGCAGTTCTTTCAGAGTATAGCATAATTCCTCATGGGTCACACTTCATATTTCACCTTTGGGGACTCTTTGTGATTTTAATCTATTAATGGGTCTCAAAGACAAGAGGGATGGGGTGTGGGTAAGGGAAAGGATTAGAGTTGTCTTGCAGGCTACTGACATCAGGGCATTCCTTTGCATTTTTTTTCTGGTGAGACTGGATTTCTCTCTTCAGGCAGGGGTTGGAAGACAGATTCCTCAGGGCAGACTGGAAGTTGGGTAGTGCATGCTGGAGTTTGGCTGGTATCTGCCTCAGGGCTGGAAGGATGTCCAGACTCCCTGGGGCAGGCTGGAAGCTGAATGATACAAGGTTGACAAGGTGTGGTCTCCACAGGGTAGGCCATTGCAGGTTTACCTGCTAAAGTCTCAGCAGAATTTAGGGTTCCAAACCTACCAATATTATCATCATCCCATATGTCTCTGTCCCAGTCCTCGGGGTTCCACTCCTTTCCAATCAATGCTTTCACTTTAATTGCAGAAACCCTGCGAGGTTGACATTTTAGTTTCCTCTGTAATTCTGCCACTTGTACAATGAGATTCTGGATTTGATTTTCAGATATTTCAAGTCTGTGGCTACAGGAGACAAGGTTTTCTTTCAAGGCACACATGGAAACTTTCATATCATTCATGTAGAATTTAAGTTTCAAATTTGAAGACTTTAGCTCATCTCTTTCTTTTGTAACTCTATCCAGAGTATCCAGGAGGAGCCAGCCAACATCATTATAGTTTTTGACTCCACAAAATCTTGTTAAGGTGCTGAAAACACTCTCACCCAGATCCTTTCTTCTTATAAGTGTGGAAGAAGGGGAATCCAGTGATGCTATTTTGCATATCTCTATTGCCAGCTCACACCATGGATTGTTAACAACCTCTTCATTATTGGAAATAATTATTATTATTACCTCTGAGTCCAATTAGAGTAAAGAGCCAATTACAAAACTCTGAGAACCACCTCAGACATCCCATGTTTAAGACTCTGTTCCTCAAGAACCACTCCCAGTACCGAGCTGTATTAGTCAGGGTTCTCTCAGGAAACAGAATCTACAGGAGACATCTGTCAATAATATTAGATTTTATAAGGGTCTCTCACATGATTGTGGGGATGCACAAGTCCAGGTTCTGCAGGCAGGCTGCAAACCAAGGGCTCCAATGAAAGTCTGATTAAAGGTCCTTGAGGAATTTCTGGTTGAAGTGGGCTGTCCAACGACGAGCTGGGAAATTCTCTCTGAATGTTGAAATCACTTCTTCCCCTTGTACAGCATTCAAATGATGGGATAAAAGCATCACACATTGATGATGCAGTCTCCCTGATTGATGCAGATGTAATAAGCCATCCATGCAGCAACCTCACTGGTGATGGAAGTCCATAAATGCTCTTGTATTACAATTTGTCCAGTGCTTGCTGGACCAAACACCTGGACACAATTACCCAGCTGAGTTGACACATTAGCATAACCATCACATCACCATTATGCCATACCCTTAGTATCCATTCCCACATATATTCCCCTTATTTCTGTCTATATAAGTTGGAAAACTCATGCAGTTCTTTCAGATTATAGGGTACTTCCTCATGGGTCACACTTTGTTTTTCACCTTTGGGGGCCTGTTGTTATTTTAGTGTAGTAATAGTTCTCGAAGACAAGAGTGGGGGTGGGTGTGGGTAAGGAGAAGGGTTAGAGATCTCTTGCAGGTTACTGACCTCAGGGCATTCCTTTGCATTTTCTTCTGGGGTGACAGGATTAATATCTTCAGGCAGGGTCTGGAAGGCAGATTCCTCAGGGCAGACTGGAAGTGCAGTGCATGCTGGAGTTTGGCTGGTATCTGCCTCATGGCTGGGAGGAGGTCCAGACTCTCTGGGAAAGGCTGGATGCTGGGCAGTGCAGGCTTCAATTTGACTGGTACTTACCTCAGGGCTGGAAGGAGGTCTGGACTCACTGGGGCAGCCTGGAGGCTTGATGATACAAGGTTGCCGAGGTGTGGGCTCCACAGGGCAGGTCATTGCAGGTTCATTTGGTAAAGTCTCAGCAGAATTTAGGACTCCAATATCCCCACAAATATTATCATCATCCCATATGTCTCCATCCCAATCCTTGGGGTTCCACACCTTTTCAATCACTGCCTTCATTTTGAATGCAGAAACCCTGTGAGGTTGACATTTTAGTTTCCTCTGTAATTCTGCTACTGGTACAATGAGAGTCTGTGTTTGATTCTCAGATATCTCAAAGCTGTGGCTACAAGTGACAAGATTTTCTTTCAAGGCATATGTAGAAACTTTCATATCATTAATGTGGCATTTATGTTTCAAATTTGAAGACTTTAGCTCATCTCTTTCTTTTGCAACTGTATCCAGAGTGTCTATGAGGAACCAGCCACCATCATTATACTTTTTGACTCCTCAAAATTCTTTTAAGGTGTGGAAAACACTCTCACCAAGGTCCTTGCTTTTTATAAGCATGGAAGTGGGAAACCCAGTGATCCTATTTTGCATATCTCTATTGCCAGCTCATGCCATTGACTGTTAGCAACCACTTCATTATTGGAAAGGGAGTCATTAGTACTTTTGAGTCCAATTAGAGTAGCAAGCCAATTACAAAGCTCCCAGAACCACCTCAGACATCCCATGTTTAAGAATTAACCAAATATTTCATCCACCACCAAAATCACTGTTTTAGTCCCCAGATTATCCTTTTGTTTTCTTTCAATTGTCATTTATGTCCACAGACTATCCCTTTCAGTCACAAGCACATTTACAGATCAGCAATGTTAGTTATACTCACTATAATGTGTTACCATTTACTCTATTAATTTCCACACTTTACAATATACCTTATTAAAAATTCTACATAAATCACCAGCTCCCATTCTCAACCCACATTCTATCTCCTAGTAACCTAAGCTCTAGAGTTTACCTCTGTGAGTTTACTCATTATATTTAGTTCATATTAGTGAGAACATACAATATAGGTCCTTTTGTGTCTGACTGATTTCACTCAACATAATGTCCTCAAGTTTTATGTTGTCATATGCATCCCAATTTCATTTCTTCTTATATCTGAATAGTATTCCATTGTATGTACATTCCACATTTTGTTTATCCATTCATTGGTTGATGGACACATGGGTTGCTTCCATATTTTAGCAGTTGTGAATAATGCTCCTATGAATATCGGTGTGCAAATGTCAGTTTGATTTCTTGCTTTCTGGTTTTTTAATATTTCCAGTAAGGGGATTACTGGATCATAGGTCAGTTCTATATTCAGCTTCTTGAGGTATCACAAAACTGTCTTCCACAGAGGTTTCACAAATCTACATTATCACCAACAGTGAATGACTGTTCCTATTTGTTCACATCTTCTCCAGCACTTGTAGTTTCTGTTTTTAAAATAATGGGCACTCTATCACGTGGAAAATATCATCTCATTGCTGTTTTGGTCCACATTTCCCTAATAGCATGTGCATTTCAGCCACTTGTATTTCCTCTTTGGAAGAATGTCTATTCAAGTCTTTTGCTCATTTTAAAAATTGGGTTGCTTTTCTTTCATTGTTGAATTATATGATCTCTTTATATAACATGAATATAAACCCTTTATGGATATGTGGTTTCCAAATATTGTCTTCCATTGAGGGGTTAGTCATTTTACTTTCTTGACAAAGTCTTTTGGAAAACAAAAGTGTTTAATTTTGAGGAAGTGTGACATCTTTTTTTCTTTCATTGTCCATACTTTGGGTGTAAGGTTTAAGAAACTACCACCTACCACAAGACCTTAAATATGTTTTCTTACATTTTTTCTAGGAGTTTTACAGTTGTAGCTTTTATATTTAGGTCTTTGATCCATTTTGAGGTAATTTTTGTGTAAGATATGAATTTGGGGTCATATTTCTTTCTTTTGGATATGGCTATTCAATTCTCCCAGTACCATTTTTTGAATTGACTGCTCTGGCCCAGCTGGAAATGCTTGATACCCTTGTCAAAATCACCTGACCATAGATGTGAGGTTCTATTTCAGATTCTTGATTCAACTCCACTGGTCAATATGTCTATATTTATTCTGGTACTATACTGGTTTGTTGTTGTTGTTGTTATTTTGTTCTTTAAAGAGAACTGGGGATTAAACACAGGACCTTATACATGGGAAGCAGGTGCTCAGCCACTACATGGAGCTTGTACATGGGAGCTACATTTGCTTTCCATGCTGTTTTTACCACTGTAGCCAAGTAATATGACTTAAAGACAGGATGTGAGAATTCTCCAAATACATGATTTTAAAAAAAAAGACATTCTTGGCTATACGGGACCACTTACCCTTCCAAATACATTTGATAATTGTCTTTTCTATTTCTTCAAAAAAAGGTGGTTGGGATTTTTATTGGAATTGCAATGAATTTGTAATTCAGTTTGGGTAGAATTGACATCTTTGTGATATTTAATCTTCCAACCCATTGACATGGAATGTCTTTCCATTTATTTAAGTCTCCTTTGGTTTCTTTTAGCAATGTTTTGTAGTTTTCTGAATAGAAGTCCTTTATGTCCTGGGTAAAATTTATTCCCAAATATTAGATTCTTTAAGTTGCTATTATAAATGGACTTTTTTCATGACTTCCTCAGGTTACTCATCAGTAGTGTATAGAAATTCTACTGATTTTTGTGTATTAATCTTGTATCGAGCCACTTTGCTGAACTCATCTATTCTATTAGATTTGTTGTGGATTTTTCAGTATTCTGTAGGTATAGAATCATATCAGTTAATAGCAGAAGTTCTAATTCTTCCTTTCCTATTTGGGTGCCTTTTTTTTTTTCTTGTCTAATTTCTCTAGTTAGAACTTCTAGCAAAATATTGAATAACAGTGGTGACATTGGGCATTCTTGTAATTTTCCCAATATCAGCAGGAAAGTTTTCAGTTTTTCACTGTTGAGTACAATGATAGCTGTGGTGTTTTCATATAAGCACTTTACCATGCTGAGAAGGTTTCTATATATTTGGAACTTTTTGAGAGTTTTTATCAAGAAAGAATGCTGTATTTTTTCAAATGCCTTTTCTGCATCAATTGAGGTGACCATGTGATTTTCTTCTCCAGTTTATTGATGTAATTTATTACAATAATTGATTTTCTTGTGTTAAGCAACCCTTGCATACCTGGGATAAAACCCAATTGATCAGAAGGTATAACATTTTTAATATACTTTTGGATTTGGTTTGCAAGTATTTTGCAAATATAGGTTTATTTGCCCCTATATTCATTAGACAAATTCATCTGTAATTTTTTTTCATAGTATCTTTATCTGGCTTTGGTGTTAGAGTGATGCTGGCTTCATAAAATGGGTTTGGTAGCTTTCATACCTGTTTAATATTTTGGAATAATGTGAGCATGGTTGGCATTAGGTTCAATCTCTTTACTTGTGATTGATTTGTTGGTCTTCTATTTCCTCTAGGATCAATGTAGGTTTTTCATGTGTTTCCATGAATTTTCCTATTTCATCTACATCGCCTTGTTTGTTGGCATGCAGTTGTTCATATAATTTTATAATCTGTCTCATTTTTATGGGTATAGTGGTAATGACACCCTCTCAGTTCTGATTTTATTTGCATCTTCTTTCTTTATCTTTGTCAGTCTAGTTAAGGTTTGTTGATTTTGCTTATCTTCTCTAAGAACCAAATTTTGGTTTTGTTGGTTCTTGTTATTGTTTCTTTTTCCTCTAAATTTTCATTTATTTCTGTTCTGGTCTTTATTATTTCTTTCCTTTGGGTTGGTTTGTGATTAGTTTAGTGTTCTTTTTCTAGTATCTCCAGGTGACCAGTTAGGTCTTTGATTTTAGCTCTTTCTTCTTTTTTAATGTAAACATTGAGAGCTATAAATTTCCCTTTCAACATTGTTTTTGCTGTATCCCATAGGTATTTATACATTGTGTCTTTGTTTTTAGTTGTCTCAAGATATTTACTGATTTCTCTTGTAATTTCTTCTTTGACATAATGATTCTTTAAAAGTGTGTTGTTTATTCTCCATATTTTTGTGAATTTTCTCTTTTTCCATTTGTTATTGATTTCCAGCTTTATTCCATTATGATCAGAAATAGTGCTTTGTATAATTTAAATCTTTTTGCATTTATTGAGACCTGTCTTGTGACCCAACATGTAGTCTATCCTGGAAAATGATCCATGAGCACATGAAAAGAATGTATATTTTTCTGTTTGGGGGTGTAATGCTATATAAATGTTTGTTGGATCTAGTTCATTCATCGTATTATAAAAGGTCTAAATTTCTTGATTTGTCCTCTTTCCACATGTTTCCAATGCTTAATTTTGTGTATTGAGTTTCCCAACTATTATTATAGAGATTATTATAGAAAGAAGACTTTTCTTCCTTCAGCTTTGCTAGTGTGAGACTCATCTATCTTTGTGTGCCCAGAGTAGGTGCAAAAATATTTTTATAGTTATTTCATATTGGTGAATTGCCCCTATTATTAATATATAATGACTTTCTTTATCTCTTATAACAGTTTTGCATTTAAAATCTTCTTTCCCAATAATAGAATCACTACTTCAGATCATTTTAGTTAATATTTGCAGGGAATATCTTTTTCCAACCTTTTACTTTCACCCTGATTGTGTCCTTACATCAAAGGTGAGTATCTTGTAGATAGCATATAGATGACACCTTTTAAAAATATATAAATTCTGTTCATGTCTTTTGATTGGGAAGTTTAATTCATTAGTAATCAATATTATTACTGTAAAGTCATTACTTACTTCATACTTTTTTTCCTTTGACTTTCTATGGTCATATCTTACTATTGTCTGTCTTTTTAGCCTTAAGTCACCCTTCCTAATTGTACTAGTAAGCCAAAAAGGTGATGATGCAAAGTACCAGAAATCTGTTGTCTTTTAAAAAAGGTATTTATTTGGTGTAAAATCTTACAGTCCCAAGGCCATGAAAAGTCAAACTCAAGGTACCATAAGAGGTACTTCCTCACCAAAGTCATCTGCCACATGTTGAAGCAAGATGTTGGGTGATCTCTGCCTGATCTCTCAGGGCTTTCTAAACCAGTCTCTCGCATATGGCTTGTTTCTTTCTGGGACTTCTCATCTGCTTCACTGCTTTGTTCTTTTCTGCTTAAAACTGAGGTGAATGGCTCTTGTCTCCCTGAGGCCCCCGGATAAAACATGACAGAGTTCTCTCTCTCACTTCTTGTGTGTCTTATGGAATGAGTGTCCATTTATATCAGCCCACCAAGGAGGTGGGGAGTCAGCCTGAGTCATGCCCTACTGAAGTGGTTAAATCAAAACCCTAATCCTAACAGATAATCTAATCAAGACAAGTCAGCTGAATCTAATACATTCAAAGGATATCACACCCAGAGGAAAAGATTAGTTTACAAACATAATCTTTCTCTTTTGGGGATTCACAAATAATCTCAAATGGCCACACTAATAATCTTCATTTGTAGACTCTTCTCCAAGTCTCCCCGTTTTGTTTTTCCTTTCAGGCTGCACTCGTTTGTAGATTTGGTCATTTGGTAACAAACTCTGAGTTTTTTTCCATCTGTGAAGACTGTAAACTCACCCTCATTTTTGAAGGACAGATTTGACAGATGAAGAATTCCTGACTGACTATTTTTCTTTCAGTACTTTTAATACATCATTCCACTTTCTTCTCAACTCCATGGTTTCTGAGGAGAGGTCAGCACTTAATCTTATTGAAGTTCCCTTTTAGGTGATGCATTGCTTTTCTCTTTCTGCTTTCAGAAACCTCTCTTTATCTCTGATATTTTCATTCTGAATAGGTGTCTCAGAGTAGGTGTATTTGGATTTATTCTGTTTTGTGTGTTCTTGGCTATTGATACTTATGTCTTATACAAGGGCTGGTAAGTTTTCAGTAATTTCCTCAAATGTTCTTTGTCTTTTTTCCAATCTCTTCTCCTCCTGGGAAAACAGTAACATGTATGTTGTGTGTTTCATGTTGTCATTAAATTCTATGAGACACTGTTCCATTTTTTCCATTCTTTTCTCTTTCTGTTCTGTCTTTTCAAGTTCAGATGTTCTTTCTTCAATTTCACTTAATTGTTCTTTTGCCATTTCAAAATTTTTGTTTTATGCCTCTACTGTATTTTTTCAAAATCAAATTTTATTAAAAATCAAAATCTATTACAGAATAATCCATTTTCATGAAGATCTTACAGAGTAATAATTAACATCATACTAAATGAACACTTGGGTGAGTGGGTTTTTTAAAAACATTCTGAATTATAAAACATTGAGTCATAAAATAACAACACAAGTCAGCAGATTATTCACAAAAGTGAAAAAGCCATACAAACATTTACAGGAGACTGGCAATCCATGAAGTTAAATTTTGAGTGCTATTTAAAGAAGACCATATATAGTAACAACATAGTCCCCATTTTACTATTCAAGAGTTTTTTGAAATTCTGCAATTCCTTGCAATTTTTAAAATATTAAGAGAACTGCTTACAACTGGGAAGAGAGACTCTAAATAGCATTTTTTCTCCTTGAAGGCTCCTGGCCTGGTGGCAGATGATGATTTTTAGTGAATCTTACCATGGAGGTCTTTTTCAACTTCAATTGACAATGATTCAAGTTTGGCCAGAGCTCGGTTTAAAATTGGGCTCCGCTGGCCAAACTCACTGAAAAGAAAAAAGCCCAAGCATAGTGTCACTGAACTACAAACTTTAGCTGCCAAATAGGAACTCTTCCCCTTGGGGCACATTGTAGCCTTGTGTTCAGGTTCTGGCAGGCAAAAACAGGAGGCAGCATCTTGGAAGGTTAATTCACCCTGATCACCAGAATAAGAAGGAATCAGATGTGTTGTTATATATTTGAGGGAAAGAGAAGTATGTTGGCATCCACATGATTTATTTGGACACCTCTTAATAGTTCCTCCCCAACTATGTTAATAAATGAACAAGGGCAATCCCTGTCTGAGATGGGCATGGTGACTCTGATATTTGATTTCTCAAAGCTCATAGTCTAATAGTTAAGGGAGAGAGGCATGAGTAACAATGGAGTGACCACTCTGCCTTGTGTGATGGAGATCAGAGTCCACAATAAATATTAACTTTTATCTTGTAGACCACTCTTTTATGAAGTACAAGTTTCTACACCAAATCAGGATCTCTGAAGCACTTGATACCAATGCATCATACAGTCTGTATCATGGAATTATCATTACATTTTAATCTCCAGACAAAATCCTCCAAGTGAGGAACCCCAATATCTCCATTTTCTGGCAAATCTTGAGTCACACAGACTCCAGGGTCAGTTAAGTGTTCAGACCCTGGAGTCAGATCCTGGAATCATATCCTATGGCTGTATCCCACTAACCAGGAGAGCTTACACAAGTTATGTGGCTTCAACATTTGCCCATAATACAGAATTCACAAGAAAGTGCTGCCACTTCTCTGACTGGGTCCCCACTGACACATTTGACCCCAATGCTCCATTCATAGGGATTAAGGCTCCATCTTCACACACTGTGATCTGGTAAGTGAAGCCTCCATGTAGAAGGAAAGTGGAAGCAGAGCCAAGGATCTTAGCAAAGGTTCCTGCTCCTCCCCAGGTACATATGATGCAAAGACCAGGTCTAAGGATACCAGTGGGGCTACTTCAAGCAGAAGTCTGATTTCAGCTCCATACAAAGCAGCAAAGGCTGGGAAATGACACCTGCAAGAGGGAACTGGTCCCCATTTGTGTTTTTATTTGGTCACCTCTGTCCTTTTTTCACCCTGAGACTGAGCTCCTCTTGAAGCCCTAGTGCCACAATATCTGAAGAATAGGATAGGAGAGAAAGGGGCTGGATATCAGATCCTCTTCTGAATGGAAAATGGACTTCCTCTGTCCCTTAGTGTTCCCTTCACACATGATGTGGCTCATGAGTGAAGCATGAAGGGGGATGGGAGTTCTGAATGAGAAGCGACTACACTGTGGCAGTATCCCTTAGAGGGTTCAGTGAGATTTTCTTTCATGAAGCTATGTTTACAGGAGAGGCAAACTGCTCTTATTCAGATTGCATGTTTATGGGGATACTGAACATAATGAGAGGCATGAAAGCCTTCTACAACTATCCCTTGGTTGTGAAGATTTAAGAGTCTAAAAATGCTCCTTTGACCAGCATCTTGGCTAAAGGAAAATATGTTTTACCTCAGAAACATTGGAACATCTCATAAGTTAGGAGTGGGGTTTATTTGAATTTTCATCAATTTCAGATCCCCTTGTGGAATATAAGGGCAGCTATCAGAAACCACCAGGATATGCAGGCCTTGATTTTCCCCATATAGGCTTCTGGCAGGATTAATGGGTGGTTGGGAGGAGAGATGCCTCAATCTAAAGAATAGATTGAAGAGAAGGGGGATTCTTCCAGTTGCAGTTTGAGATGACTGGGATGTGAAATACACAACAGACACTCTTTCTCTTCCTCTCCTACAAAGACTTTCATATTAGTATCACATGGACACTGGCCCACACCACTGTATTAGGTATGGAGGTGTGCTTCCCAAATCCATCAGCCTGACCAAGGGACACACATAGGGGCTGGGTAGAGGACAAGACATCCTTGAGTGTTTGGCAAATATTATGATTGGGGAAAAGGAATGGCAGGGATTGGAGGAAGGAGTGCTGGGCTCTTGTCATCATATGGAGCCATTGATACAGCACCGATACCTGGAGTAGAAGTAGAGGCAGCCAGACTTCCAGAGGGGAGGTGGGGGATGGGTTGGAAGAGGGAAGACAGTCCAATCTGCACAAAGGTCATGGACATGTGCAGAAACCTTGGTTTCTTTTTTCATTTATCCTTGTGTCCCTCACTCTGTCACTCACTTTCTAATTTTACCCTGTTCCCCTCCAGCCTTAACTTGATCCCACTGTGTGCAATTTTTTAAATCAGCCAACATCTCTAGATGGAAACATAAGTAAATAAGGATGATTGCAGAGTGAGGATGGCAAAACTAGGGATGGAAATAGGGTTCAAGATCACAGTGGCATTTGCCCGAGGAAGTTCTCATCAGTTATCACCTTTTCCATCCTGCAAGGAACAAAGCAAAAACATTAAACTAAAGTTCTCTGAGGAGACATCTTTTGGTCTTTCCATCTCTCCAAACACACCAGATAAAGTTGTACAGTCAATGAGTAGCAAATAAAAAAGATACTAAACTGAAGGAAAATCATAGGTCAGAGTTCTGATTACCAAACAATATAATTTTTAATTTGAGAAAGAGATGCTTGGAACCAGAAAAACTTAATTTTTCTGACCTCCTCAGATGGGGCTTTCATCGGATTCCACAATCTGCCAGAAACTCCAGAAATTCACTTGTTGCAGGCAGGAGAACCATATTCCACCTTCAAAGACTGAAGCACCTGACGCCATATATTGATTATTGTTCAATATTTTATCCTTAGCTGAACACAAGACAATCATTATGCTCTCAACAAATTCCTATGGAATGAAATCATTTTGGATAAGTAAAAAGACTATGAAATGAAAATGAGATGGACAGCCAAAACTGACATTTGATTTAACATGGAGTCTACAGGAAGTCTAGTGCTGGCTGACCCCATGTCAACCAGAGCCTGTGAAAGACAGGACGGTAAGCAGATTTATAAAAGAGCTCCCAAAGATACTGCTGAATGGGTTTCACACCCTAGAGTAATCCCTTTCCCTTGATTGAGGGCTGGACCTAGTGAATAGCTAGCAAATTTAGAAAGCACCAAAAGGAATGATTAATCACTTCCTAGGTTAGTTTACAAAAGCCTGTGAATTCCAACTTGATAGCAGACTCTATTACCTTCTAATTTGTAAGCATTGATGAAGGAAACATTTATGTGAAAGGGTCAAGTTAGCAAGGAAATGAGAACAACACCAAACAACAGCCATGGACCAAGTTCCTCTGTCCAACAATTCCTTTAAGAGAAATGAAATGCTGCCAAACACCAGATCAAAGAGTTTGGAGGTAGATCCTCCTCTTCATATGAGCTTGACACAGCTCTCTGCTAACACAATGAAACTTCATGTTCAAATGCTAACACAATGTGAAATTAAACAATTGTTTGGATGTTTAGATATTAAAGTCAGGAAGGAAGGACATTTTTTTTTCTCACAACTGCATATCCAACCACTAACAATTTGCCTGTCAATGCCCAATAGCATCTGAGGAACAAATTTTAAATATCAAGACATATTCACATTTGTATGTAAAAACATAGGTACATATAAGAGAAAAATAATATTGAAGTTCACTACTAAAATGTTTGCTACTAAAATACTACAGCATACTTTTTTTAAAAAAATCAGAACACTATTAAAATAGTAAAAGATAAAGTATTCCTTTTGGAAACAATTGTCTCTACCTCAAATTTAAATATATTGCTTGATTTTTCTTTATGAGTAATTTCTTATTTCTTTCAGGAGATATCCTAAGATCTTTAAACTTAATTTTGTTTAAAAAATAGTTGAAACAGCCTATTTATAGTCAAATCAGTAATGAAACTGGATAATTCATTCCTCTGAATGTGTAATATTTGAGACTTGTAGGTTTTTACAGTCTTTATGATATCAGATAATTCTGAATTGAAGAGCTATGTTTTCTATGCTACTTTTATCCCTTGATGGTAAAGTATATGCACACTAGATGCATGAAAAATAGCTTTCCATTAAATATGCAATGGCAACATGAGTATTTGTACTTGTACAGAACATTGATGCTCCCAACCTAAGTATCAATGACTTGTGTTGATAGTTTCACAGGTCTTCAGCAGAACTGATTCCCTTTCTGAATGTTCTCTGCAGTATTGACCCCCTCCCCAAAACCAAAATCCAAAATAGAGTGATACCTCTGAGAAGAATGAAGGTTGCTTTTGGATATTTTAAAACAATTACAGAATGAAAAGATATAACCTATTTTCAATATCTTTATATACATGTTTTACATATTTAGATGGAAATTTTTTATTTAGTGATAATTTGATTAGAGTATCCTTCATTGGTGTTCGAGGTAAACTGAGTGTTCCCTTTTTATGGATGGCTGATGAAGTTATTAACAGTATAAAGAGGCATTTTCAGTAGTGATTTTTCTAGAGAAAGAAAGAAGCTTTGACAACCTGTGTCCATGAACCAATGAATGGATAAATAAAATGTATATATTGTGGTATATACATACAATGGAATATTATTCAGCTGTAAAAAGGAATGAAATCCTGATACACGCAATACCATGGGTGAACCTTGATGACATCATGTTGAGTAAAATAAGACAGGCACAAAAGGACAAATATTGTATGACCTCCCTGATTTGAAACAATTAGAATGAGCAAATTGTAGAGTCACAATCTGGAATATAGGTTACCAGGGGTGGGGTGGGGATAGGGAATGGGGAGTTAATGGTTAAAAGGTTTAGGGTTCCTACTTGGAATGATGGTAATGTTTTGGTGATGGATGGTGATGATGGTAGCACATTATGAACACAATTAACAACATTGAAATGTAAATCAGAATATGATTAAAAGGGGAAAGGTTAGATTGTATAAATATTAATTTAATAAAATAATTTTAAATCCATGGAATTACACTACACAAACATTGAAATGTAAAATAAACCATGGACATTTATTAATAGTACAATTATAAAAATATGCTCTCATAAATGGTAACAAATATCCCACAACAAAGCAGGTTGTTGTTGGTAGATGGTATATAGAAATACTATATTTTATGCATGATTGTTCTGTAAACCCACAATTTCTTTAATAAAATAAAAAAGAAAGAATCTCTGAGCTCTGGGATGTGGTGATAGCACACTCAATAACATCCCAATGTCCCTGGATTTTCCATCTCTTTGAGTTTAGGTGAATACCAGTGAGAATTTTCCCCAAGAGAGATGGATCCTTTTTATTTTGTAAATGAATTTTAACCTGAACATAATTGTATGATCCCACTGCAGATATTTGGGGGCAGACTATCTGAGGGCAGATTTGGTTATTGTTTAGAAGGAATTCCCAAGGAATTTAGTTCATATGCAATGGTCAGAGGGTAATCTCTTTTATTTTAAGATTCTGGGGTCTATTTTCTGCAAGTTGTTCCATGTGGAAAGTGAAAGACAATGAAATGAATGGATAAATAAACATATTATGACAGAGTACAGTTATTGCCTGAATATGAAGGGGTGTTGTGTTCAAGAGAACTCAGCCAGAGAAGGAAAAGGCTAACATAAGGGGGAGTTCAGATACAGGAGGAATTCAGAGGGAATAACATTTAAACTGACACTGAAGGAAAGTGAATATAGTGTGGTCAGTGTTTGTGTGTGAGAGATTGGGAGGTGATGAAATATGACAATAGTACTCAGGGCAGACACAGTAACGATGTGCCATTGGGCTTCATGGTACTGAAAGGGGGGTTCAAGAATTAATTACTGGCTATCTAATGAAACCATTAATTGAGATTTGGAAATTGGAGGGGATATAAATTTTACTTGTTTGGGGGAAGCTAATGTCTTCAATTTCAGATATATTTTAATTAAGGTGCTGGTAAATCTTGGGGGAAATATAAATATATAAATAAAAACAAAATAATCTTCCAACCTAGAGAACTTCTCTACAAAGGTAGAAGAGAGAAAAACTATTTTATCATTGAAAAAATATTAAAGCATGTGATGCACCACAGGCAATCTGCAGATTTTCAAAGACAGAAAGAAATCTTAAGCTTTTTTAATTGACTAAGGAGATGCAATCCATTTCATACATATTTTCAAGTTATCCCTCATGTATTTATGACAAGAGGCAGGTTTACAATTTGGAACCAGGAACATACTCCCCTAAGCCCCCAACTCCAGAAGTTATGCTCATCTCTTATCAGGATATTTGGAGCAATTTTCTTTGGCTACAATTCAATGAAATGGCTTCCTTTCTTGTATAGACCCTGTGTGATAAAATTTGCAAGAGACTCATTTAAACTTTTATACACATTTCAATTATATGCATTTCAAAAGGACAGAGAAAGTAGTATTAATTATAACTATGGGTCTTCTAAAGTAAATACTCAGAAACATGGGAGGGAGAAGGGTGTCTCTTCCCTTATGTTTAACAGGGAGAATAAAGACTTTCTCATTTTTAAATTTGTATCTGTCTTCACATAAGATACAGACATAGAGAGGTGAATGCTCAGAAATGAAGTCCAGATTATAGTATGGTCACTGTCACTATAGGGACAGAAATGAAGGAAATGTCATCAAAGAAATGTGTCAGAGAGCAGCACAGGTTATGAAATGAGGAGAGAGACTGAATGTGAATATCAAGGTGTTTAAATAATATTATTTGAGGAGTGTTTTTGTTTCTTTGTATACTCAAGCACATACCTTGCAAAGGATTGGCTTAAACAATGGAAAATTTTTAGTTCATGGCTTTGAGGCTAAGAGAAAACACAATTAAAACATCATCAAGGTGATGCTTTCTCCTAGAAGACAGACATTCTGTGCCTGATTTCTGGTGATCCTTGGCCCATTGCTTGACACAAATGCACAGTGCAGAGTCTCTGAGTCTCTCCCTTCTCTTCAGGGTCTGTTTTTTATTTTTTATAAAAATACTTGGATTACATGAATGTTACATAAAAAATAAAGGTGATTCCCATATGCCCCAATCCCCACACCTCTCACATTTCCCCCTATTAACAACATCCTTCATTAGTGTGGTACATTCATTGCAAATGATGAACACATTTTGGAGAATTGCCATGAAGCATGGATTATAGTTTACATTGTAGTATACTCTCTCTCCCACACAATTCTGTAGGTTATGGCAAGATATATAATTGCCTGTGTCTGTCATTGTAACATCATTCAGGACAATTCTGAAGTACTGAAAATGCCCCTATTACACCTGTTCTTCCCTCTCTCTGGATCAGAACCTCCAGTGGCCACAGCTTCCACATTAATAGTATAATTTCTTCCATTGATGTAATCACAATAAGTCTATAGTAGAATACCAGTAAGTCTATTTTAGTTCATAGTTCATTCCCCAATCCTGAGATTCTGGGATGGTGATTCCCACTCCACCTCTAATTGAGAAGGGCTTCAATCTCATATGGCTAATGGATGGGACTCTCTTGCTTGAAATTGTAGTCTATCTGGGTACCTTGGTAGGATGATTGTTCATCTCCTCCTCACCAGTTGTACTGGGTGAGTCCAAAAAACTGGAGATGAGGTGCTGCAGACCGATTGAGATTCAGGGCCCAGCTGGTACATGGAGAGCCCAAAGATTCAAGTCTCTTGGATGTACATTTACCAACTCTATTACTAATTATGGGCTCAAATAGAATGGACAGTAGAGCCATGTGTAGGGAAACCACATCAACTCTGTCACACCAGGAGCATAAATTCCAAAGTAGGGCCCACTGATAAGATATCAAGCTCCTGAGAAACCTGTCCTAACTATAGTGTCTGGATGTCTCCAGAGCCCTCAGGAGCCCCACTATTTGGGATAGTACCTACTTTGGCTGTCAATCAGATCTTGCTGAGACATACATAAGCGTAACCTCTGAAATGACCTCCCAACTCCCTTTGAAGTCTCTTTGCCATATCAATTCACTTGTCTTTATCTTTTTCCCCTTTTGGTCAAGGTCTTTTTCCAGTTGCATTGCTAGTTGGTGCTTGGTAGTAATCCCTTGGTGCCAGGAAGCCTGATCCCTGGGAGTCATATCCCACACTGGGGGAAAGTTATTGCATTTATATGCTGTTTGGCTTAGAGAGAGGCCATATTTGAAGAACAAGGAGGCTTTCAGGAGGTAACTCTTAGGTACCCCATAGTACTAGGCTGTTTCAATTTCAAGAGTAAATATTCATAAGCACAGTCATCAATATCAAGGGCCTGTCAATGCATCATCTTCCTTCACTAGTCATTTCCCCTGTACTTGGAGGATTGTTGCTGTTCCAATAGAGTATGTGGCAGAGCTCCCCAGGATGGGAATTTGATATTCCAAGTTCCATAGATGTTTGGCTTTAGCTACTCCTTCTGTGGTTTTCTTTCTGCATGATTTTCATTCTGTTACAAAGGACCATCTAATAGAATTAAGACCCATCCTGATTGAGGTAGTCCAAACCTTAGCTGAAGTACACTCAACAAAAGTTTCTCCTATCCTAGCAGAATAGGAGGTTGTGGCCAGTCCATTTACCCAGGAATCATGAAAATCTGTTGCCACTAAGAGGACAGAAATTTAAATAATAGGCAGAGAGACAAGCTTTAGTAAAGGCAGCAACTGGCCCTTTTGGAGTAAGGAATTTTCCTAACGTAAATGGAGTGAGAAGACTAACAGGAGACTAGTCCTTCATTTATCTGTAAAGTAGTAAACTGTGATCTTCTGTCAAGATTGCTTTTAGAATTAATGATCATAGTTACATATAACATTTAAGTGGAATGTTCTAAGCCTTTTTATGTTAATATTCTTACAAATTCTCTGAGAAGGACACTGTTACCTCAATCCCAGTGTCTGAAGAATAAATGGAGGGACAGAGAGGATAAGCAAATTGACCTAAGTAGTTCATCTAAGAAGGGAAGAACTGGTGTTGAAATCCAGGCAGTGCAGCCATAAGTACTGAGTTGTATAACATTATGCCAGGAAGAGCCTTTCCATCTTTTCCCTTGAGAGAAACCTTTAGGCCTGAATTAGGTGGTCCCAGGTATCCTCTTTTAGAGGCTGCAAATTTCAAGTCCCTCCTTTGTATCAAGAGAAATAATTTTTTAAATGCTGCTCTTAAAGAGGTAAACACTCCTATTATAAAAGTTATTCACTCCCTTTTATTTCAAAATATCCACATATTTATACACATATATTTATACAAATATATACATATATATTTATTCATTCATATATTGATTCATAGATTTATACACACAATACACACATCTACACACATATATACATATATATTAATTATTTTCAATTTCCCACATAGTTTTCAGTTCCTGCTTTGTCCAATGCTCTGTAAAATCATCTATGAAACATAATTATCAAGAACAATCTTGAGAGTTCATACCACAATGAAGAGCACAGAGCTGGTCTCTGAGTTATGGTGCATAATGTCTTACCTCATGTTTACCCACATCCAAAGTGACTAAACTCTAAAAGCAGCAGTGTTATTTTGAAAATGCATTCATAATGCACATTCAGTATATCCTGTACATTATGGTGTATGCAGCTGCTTCTGTTTTGAACAACACAAATATTTTTGGAATAATATGCTTTACAAACTATGGCATTCATGTATATAAAATCATAGCTGGCATCCTATCTTCCCTTCCCTTTGACTTGGGGACCTGCAGGGACCATAGTTTCATGGCCCTCTCTCTGGCTTCTTTCTAGGGCCTTGCAGGGTTACATCTTCCATATCTTGGGACCTCTATATCTTTCCCACCCTTCAACTCTCCTCCCACCCTAAATGCCCCAGCATTTTTTCTCAAAGGGAGAGTATAAAGATCCATAAGTAGAATTCTGTGGGATGGCTTTCCCACAATAAGTCAGGTTAACAACAGTAGGGGATCTGAGAACACAACACTCAAGGATATCCAGTCCCTCATTTTTCCTAACCTAGAAAATACCACAAAACCATTTGAGAATCACTAATTGGAGGGAGACATTTTCCTTGGAGTGGCCAACTCAAAGTGATGCTAAACAGATTATCTTTCTATCCTAGAATTCATAATGGAGTGGAGACATAAGGACCAAGCCCAATAGAATATGATTTCAAGACCTGGGTTATGACCCCAGTATTCTCCTGTTGCAAGACCTCTCTATGTGAGGTTTTTTAAGTTAGTTTTCAATTTAAATGATTATACCCACTCTCCCAGCTGCTTCCCCTTGGAAGTCTAATTTGACACACCTATAGCAGTAACATACAGAAGTGATTTCATTTGCTTTGTCAATACTACAAAAAGGAAGATGGAAAAACCTGGTTGAACCACCAAAATCACAACTCTGAAAAAGAATTGTGGCAAAATGAATCTAGGGAGGATTCTGATATTGCAAATTGTTACTCTGAGACTTGCTTACAGGGTATTTAAAGTCAAAACAGACCATAAAAGAGTTAAAAGGGAGCATAGGTATTCTGAGCTCTTTACTTGGTTCCCACAGGATCCTCAAAGTAGCCCTCTGACTTTCCATCCTCATTATATGTATTTTGTGACAGAGATGCAGAGAGAGCTTAAGACACACTCCAGGCACAGTGACAGGTAGAGACAAATACTTAGGCAGCTCAGGTCCTAAGACACTTGATCACACCTTGTAGGGTGTGGACATTATATACTCCAATGAGATAAGGATGGTTCAGATACTATGATATAAAACCATTGAGGAACATAATTTGATTTGTCAGTGTAGAATAAGCTTTGCAATTCTATTTAACCTGTTAATTTTTCACTCCCTGGGGTCAATTTTAATGTGCCTTAGTAGCAGCAAACATGAGAAATTCACAAGAATGAAAAACCAAAGAGGTTTCTTTACTTATCTCATGGAACACACTAGTTACCATCCACCAAGAAACACACACACACACACACACACACACACACACACAGTGAATACCTGGCAGGGCTTCCTGTGGGCAGGTTTCAAGGAGCAGGCTGTGAAGGAGGGGACTCAGCCATGCACTGTGCTTAAGCAGTCCCCCTTCTGGGCTTCTGTGGCCCCTGCAGCTCTGTGAACACCCGGCTGGGAACAGGAGTTTAGGCTTGCCATGCTTCCAACTAGAAGTGTGCTCCTAGACAGGGTAATCTCCTTGAGTCCCAATAAAAACACCAACAAACTGTGGCTGTCTCCTGACTGGACAGGACAGAAGGTTGGTGCAATGAAGATGGGGAGGACAGTGGCTCAGCAGGGTTCCAGTGGGGAATCACGTGGGAGGCCAGAGACACCTTTTGTTCTGCACTAGGAGCTTTATCCTGGGTTGTCCAGAGAAGTGGGGGAGGGGGTCAATGCCTCAGTCCAGGCCTGTTGTGGGCAGGGGAGTTTGGGTATGGGGTGGAGGATCACTGTCTCCTGCTCTTTCCACCGGTCCTTCTTTCTCAACCTTCAGCGTTGACTGTGCTGAACACAATCTCAGTGATTCAGCCACAGTCAGGAGAGGGGGCACATTTTCACCACCAGACACATTCTGAAGCATCCTGCTCTGTGGACTTTCAGCCAAGAGAGGACACCAAACTGCCTTTTTTGAGTAAACCATGATGGAAACCCTCCAAGTTCAGCCCCAGTGACCCAGTGCAGCCTCCACTGGGAGGAGAAATGCTTCATTCCTGCACAACCCATGCACAACCACAGTGGCTCTGGGACTCCTCAGATGTGCCCATGTGAATAATTAACAACCATTTCATTCCTGAGGCTGAGGAAGGACCTATGTCACACACCCTCTGAGGTATTTTTCTTTAAAACTTCATTTTTGCACTGTTCCCAGAAAAAGGTTTATTCTCTACTTTCTCAAGTAATGTTTTTGCAAGTTGTATTTTACCAGATATCTTTTCATGAGGGTTTTGCCAGCTCAAAATCTGGCATGCTGTAGGACATTTCCCAGATTGAGGACTCTTGTTGGGGACAATCCTGATAGAGATTCTGAGAGAAAGGAAATGCATCTACAGTACTTAAAGGAGCATGCAAATTATTTCAAAATTCCAGTGGAGAAGTTGGGGAATGGCCAGTTCTGTCTGAGCCCTATCAGAGCCAGAGGTGAAAGGGAAAATCGTGCTCCTGTGCATATACTTTTATTAAATTTTTAATGGTTAATTTTTCCTTCACCGCTAGTATAGATTCAAAAAGTTTGAAAAAATTATAAGAATGTGTAATACAACTCCCAATGTTAACTTTAAATGTTATTTACTAAAAAATCCAAAATCTGTAATAATTTTTTGTTTCTGGCTTTTCTAAAAGCAAACTTGGCAGTGAAATTTTTGAAATACATTTTTAAATTTATCTTGCTTTCAAATTAGAAAATTGCCACATTGTACAATTTCTCATGACCCAGTGATGTCTTATTTTTAAATCCAGCTTACTGAAATGACTTTTCTTTTACTGTGGCTGATATTGTTTAATATATATATAGTTGGATTGATAGAGGTGATAATTGCACAGTGTGAGAATGTATAAATGTCACTGAATTGTACACTTTAAAATGGTTAATTTTATTTTAAGTGAATTTTACCATAAAAAGATATGCATGCGACTTCCAAATTAGGATAAATTTGTAATAAGTAAAATTTGTGCATTAAAGGAAATCTGTTTTTGAAGTTGGAGACATGATGATGATTTTCAATACTTACTATTGCATATTGCATGTGACATTTCTCCAGGACTTAAGTTATCACTTTAAGAGCCATGTCAGAAGCTATTTTTTGTATGTCAGATGTATTCCTTGAGGGTAAATTTCTCCTCATGAAAATTCAATATCTGGAAGTACTTAGACAAATTTTGTGTATATTCATGGAAAGGTGAAGTTAGAATGCTTCATTTTTCATATGCCTGTTTCCTGTTACAATCATTATTTTCATCTGATGATGAAACATTTTCAAATTCTTTGTCTCTTTCTCTATTTTTAAATTTGAATATATATTCACATGATTCATTAAAATTTTTATTTTTCAAATGCACTGCAAGGGAATATAGGCCTTCTGATAACCAGCCACCTTTATATATTATCAGGATTTTTTGTTGAGCTTTATAACTAATTTCTCTTGAGTTTGTCTATCATCACACACTAATAAGTTGCTCAATATTTGTAATCTTTTCACATGAAGAATTTCTTTATTTCAGCATAGTATATTTCTTCATTTTATACCATATATACATTGATACAGCTGATATTATATATACATTCAATAAAAGTTAATTTGTGCCATAACTGCTCTGATTACATTTGCTTCTCTATTGCATTGTCACATAAAGTTAAATTACTGCATTTTATAACCTCCAGCCCTTCTCTGCCTTGCAAATCTCCCCATGATGAAGTCATTACCTCATTAAGGTCTCCCAAAAGATTCTGGAGTAGCAGGCCTCAGGCTTGGCAGTGAGAGTTATATAATACATGTCTTTGAACATGACTTTCAACCTGGGAAAAAGGCAATCAACATTCAGAACGTGCAGCAGAGGAAGAAGTTCCAGTGAAAAGCAAATATAAATATCTCACTTTTTTCACAAACACCCCAAACCATTCAGGCACCAAAAATATAGTGCTATTAATATAATATGCATATATTTCCTCCTTAATAACACCCAGATTCTTAAAAGGTTGATTATATTCACAACTTTGGTTGAACTGCATTTGGGTAGATTTTTCTTCTGAATGGTTTGGTGGCATAGTAGTATTGCCAGATTTTATCTAGGTTCTTGATTAAGCTACAAGAAATGAATTTCAAGAGCAAGCCACATTAATTAGGCCAGTAAGTTATTAAGGTAGGGAGTGAAGGGAAATGGGAGAAAATAATACATCATAGGTCCCTGGTAGAAAGGAAGTGTCTGAAGAGTGATAAAAAAGGGCGATTTATAGACTACAGTTGCCCATTATAGATTATAAATGCCCAGGTTATGCCTGCATGGCCACCATGGCAGGGGAAAAATGGCAAGAACCAGGTGCAGTAAGCAGAAACTGGGGCAAAGGCAAGAAGACTGATTTGGCTTCCAGCTTGCTTTTTCCTTTTCTTTTTAATTTTTTTTTATTTTTTAAAAGATACTTAGATTACATAAATGTTATGAAAAATATAGGGATTCCCATAAGCCCCACAACTCCCACACCCTCCCACATAAGCATCTTTCATTAGTGTGACACATTCATTGCAGTTGATAAATACATCCTGGGGCTTTGCCATTAAGCATGGACCGTAGTTCACATTGTAGTCTACACACTCCCACACAGTTCTGCATGTTTTGTGATGATATGAAACCATTAATTATATCCTGCCCCTTTGCTAATGACATGGGAGTTTCAGCTGTTTGTTCTTATGATTGATTACCCCTACCATCAATCCCCAGGAGGGCCCAATGATAAGGTCCCTGGAGAGTATCTAGGGCTTCTCCTGGCTTCTCAAGGAAATCTCATTCTGAATGAGATTTCTCATTTGGGTCTTCCAGCAGACATCTTGGGGATATTGATGTCCATGTGAACTTCTTGCCAGGTTCCAGATCTGTCTATTGATTCCATATCTAGCTTGCTTCATTCCCCCCTCAGAGAGTTTACACATTTATTCTTAAAGGGGTGCTGTAGGGAGATGGTCTTTCTTCTGTAATTACTTCCTGTTGGGTAGGGCAGTAGGCCCTACCTGATAAGGTGTAAAACCCTCTGGCTATTCTATTTTGGTTGGAGGAAGATGGGCCCAAGTCCCTGAGTGAAGCTGGATGAAGTCCCCACATGCCTAAAAAGATGTTGATTTTGGAAGAAATAAACTTGATTAGAAACTTGAGGATATATGGTCCCACTAAGGATATGGAACCACAAAAGTAGAAAAGGCTAGGTGCCTATAAAGGCTGCATTTTCCTGAAGTTGGTGGGAAACAATATTCTTGCTTCAGTTATTTTATGCTGTTGGTTAACTCTAGGGAGAGATTGCAATAGACAATGGTGTTAGGTATAAATTGCCAATCCCAATTCCTATGGTACAGGAGAGGAATAAGGAGAAGCTTTTCCCTTTTAAACTACTGGAAGTGAAAACAGACAGAATTTCTTAAGGGGTGTTAGGTTTGCCCTCCCCCTAGCAATAGGAATTTGGGCTAGAGTTAGAGGGAAAAGCTGGCTTTGACACAGACACTACTTAGCTTTTTCTCTTGAAGAGGTATTCCAGGCCCAGACAATGGTTGGCACTTGTACATCTTGTCAGATGCTTCTGGTGAGCTGGAACTTCCTTGGGCAGCTGGCTTCACTTGGGTTAATTGCACCAAACTGAAAATTCCTTTAAGAGTGTAGGACTGATAGAACTAGAGTAAAGTAACTTCAATTTTGGCTCTAATTGAGAGTGAGGCTTGTTTTTGTTTTGTTTTGTTTTTTACCAAGTTATGATAAGAGCCTGATTCCTAGGCCCCAGGTGAGGAAAGGTTATCCATGGACCATCTCAAAGGGGCTAACGTGATGTGGGTCTTAGACACCTCATTTGCTATTTCCCTTCTGGTGGGAAAACATTTAGCCCTGGTAGGATCACATGTGGTATTGCCAGTCCTCCTCAGGTTATGAATGGGACCACTTCTGGAATAAGGGCTTGGAGGGAGACCTGGGCTAAGCATGTCTTCCACCTGGTGTGAGGCAAAGACCAAGGGATCACTCCCAATTTAATTTGTTCACTTTTTAAATTAAATGTGCTATTTCCCCCACTGCTCTCAGACAAGGTGGCCTATTTTTATTTTATAGACATGTTCATTAAGTACTTAGAAAATGAAGTTTACCAGGACTTTTAACATGTTCAATGTCCCTCTACCTATGGTCTAGAATAGAGAAGATATCACCATAATCATCTGGCATATATCTAGAGGAGATAAAGGTACATTTCTTTAAAAAAAATCAATGCAATCCTCAATGCATAAGTTTCTTATTGAGCTGCAATAGATTTAAGCTCCAGGTTTGCAAATCACTACATGCTGTCACTCCATGGGAGCAGACCCTAATGCCAATTGTGTTTAAGTTCTACTCACAGTACTCTTATAATCACTGCTTCACTTGTTTTGTCCTTCACACAGCCAGCATGCTGCAGCACTGTTGATCCTAGAGAGAAGCTTGGAAAATAGGTTCCAGTATTCCAGTGGTCTGGTGCATAGCACCCTTCAGCACTATGAAAGAGTGACAGTCTGGAGGTGATATCCATTGTACATTTGGCTATATCAAGCCATCACTGGCTCCTGCAGGAGTTTGAAACTGCAACATAGGCTCCATTGACTTCAGGTGCACAACCAGAGATGTAGTAGATACCTTTATTGTTTTAGGGGTCAGTGACCAACCTAGCCAGTAACTCAGACAGGCAACCTGTAGTGTATTAAAGGCCTGGGTTGAATGCACAAGATCTAAGTTTTTTGCTTTTCTAGCAGTTGAACCAATTACACTTATGATTTATACAATAAGCTCACTTGCAAGACAGTATTGACATTTAAAGACTAATTTTTAGGTTACCTTTTACCATTATCCAATTTGTAACAGGTGAACCCCAATTCTGATTTTCTAGGCACAAGCAAACTGACAAAGTTAAACACAGATTTCAAAGTTGAATACAAAGTTAAGCACAGATTAAAAGAGAAGAGAGAATTTTATTCCCTTAGCATTTCTAGGAACTTATTTTTATCTTAATTGATGGCACATGAGGTTTCTTATTTTCCAAGCCTGGTTTAGTAACCAGTTTGGATCTTGATTCCTATTCACACCTTTCATAGGCACAAATACATTTAAAGAAATGGAAGTTTGAGTTGTGTTTCCTAATTTCTTTAAGGAGACATTACATGAGGTTTCTGGCCCTCAGATCTATCTGTCCTCTTTTACACTGGTTTAACTGGTTTAATTCAGGTTTCCATACAGAGGCTGCTCTCAGCTATACTGTGGCCACATGGATGAGTAGTAGGCAAATTTTCCTGATTCTTAAGAAGACACTCCTGTGGGGAGTCTGTTGGTAGGCTAGAGACCATGCCCATTATTCTAGGAAGAATGAAGAAGCACTTTACACTTGACTGATTTGGTGTTCCAGAGTCCAAGTGTGACTAAAACCTTTACCATTTCAAATAATTTGGGGCTGATCTCTGGTCTCAGCATCCTGAAATTTTAATTCAGACCTTGGCTAACAGGCATTCCTGTGGCTGTCTTAGGTCTTTGGGGATGCCAGAAAATCCTGAAGCTCATGCCAAAGCATCCAAAATGGATTGGAGGGAGACATTGGGAGCAGTTACCCCAAACTGAATTGCCTGAACAAGATCTCAGGGGATGATTGGCTGCCCTGTAAACAGAAGAGTCCAAAGCATGGGGACCATTCAGAGTTTATTGCTCTGGTTCTCAGCACCCCTATGTTCCATGGTCTGAGACTGGCTGCACCATTACCAAAACTAAAGCTCCAGAGCTAAGTCTCAGGGGAAGTTTGTTGCTATCTGAATCAAAGTACCCAAGGCTTCAAGTCTTGGGGGACATTCAGAATTACTTCTCTCATTCCCACCACCCTGTAAATCACAGAGAACCTAAAGCTAAGTATTTCCAGGGGTGCTCTTGACTTGGAAGATAGACTGAATAGATTGGATGCCTTCCAAGCTGAATAATGCTCCTTCCTGGAGAAAGGGCAGAAAATAAATTCTTATTCTTACAAAGGTCCTAGTTTTATGACTTTACTGTCTAGGAGTTTCCCAGTTAGACCAGCCATCAAAAAGCCATTAAGTGATTAGAAATCAATTGCTCTAGCTAACAGGTCTTGGGCCCTGAGAAAATAATTTTCTTGCTAGCAAATGCATTTTCAGTTTTACAGTTTTTAAGACATTCCAAAGCATTTTAACACAAACACATAATGAGAAATTCAGTAGTAGGAAGTGGGAGGATTAAACATGGGTAAATGTTAATTATGCAAGGGTGTCAGGGCCTGTGATACCCCTGGGAAAGGGAAATCCCATGGCACCCATCTTTGGCCCTGCTCACCACGTTCCCATCCCACAAGCCCCTGGCTCTGAGTCATTGCTACTACTACTGAAGAGAGAGAGAGTGGGAGAAGGCAATGGCAGCCAGGCATGAGGGCAAAGCTGGTGGCTGCTCAAAGGGCTTGAAAAAGCAGCTTTGCAGTACCCAGAGCTTGGCCAGGGAACTTCTGTCTTGGCAGGCCCTGCTTTGGGCCCCTGCCCTGTGTCCCTGCCCTCCCAGCTGGGGTCAGGTCTCACAAGCTTGGGCATGTGGCATGGAGGCAGAGAGTTCCCACACCTGAGCCTACTCCCTTCCAGGTTTATGGCCTTTGGAGTGTCACAGGTGAACCCACTTAAAATGGATAACCAAGAGAAGGCATTAAACAGGCTTAGGCCATAGTTTCACTCACAAATAACCTCCCAGATGGCAGCACCAAAACATGTTGCTGGATTTTGTCTAGGTTCTTGACTAAGCTACAAGAAATGAATTTCAAGATCAAGCCACATGGATTAGGCCAGAAATTTTTTATGGTAGGGAGGGAAGAGAAATTGGAGAAAATAACAGATCATAGGTCCCAGGTAGAGAGGAAGGGGCTGAAGAATGATAACGATGACTGATTTATAGACTACAATTGCCCATTATAGATTATAAATATTCAGGTTTTACTTGCATGGCCATCATGGCAGGGGAAAAATGGCAAGAGCTGGGTACAGAAAACAGGAGCTGGGGCAAAGGCAAGAAGACTGCTTTGGCTTCCTGGTTGCTTTTTAAACCATTAATCATTCCATCCCTTTGTAATGGCATGGGGGTCTTCCAGCTGTTTGCTCTTCTGATTGATTACCTCATCCATCAATCCCCCAGGGGGGTGCAATGATACGGTCCCTGGAGAATATCCACAGCCTCTCCTGGTTTCTAGAGGAAATCTCATTCTGAATGGGATTCATCATGAGGGCCTTCCAGCAGCCATCTTGGGGGTATTGATGCCCACATGGACTTCTTGCCAGGTTCCAGATCCATCTATTGATTATCTAGCCTGCTTCAATAGCACCATGAGTTTTATTTTTAAGTAATTTATTTTATAATATCAAATGTATAAAAATTGCAAAGTAGTACAATCCCTTCATTAAGATTTCCCAGTTGTTATAATTTTACCATATCTGCCAACTAAACAAAGAATTCACAAAAATTTCTTCTGTGTATTTCTCTCCTAAACAAGGACATTTTCCTAGAAAACCCCTAAAATCAAGAAGTCAGGTTTGCTTCAATGCTGTAATACTGTCAAGAGACCTCTTCAAATTTTTAAAATATTAATTGTCATTTATGAAGACGCCTTTTTAAATTTTGGCACTCTCCCTGTTACTGCAAATCTTTAGCTGTTTTCTGGAGCTTGTAGAAAGAAGGCTGTGTTAGTTTTTGCTTGTTCAAAACCCCTGTCAGGAGACAGAACATAGGAGTATCTTATATGTCATTTGGCGACATAATGCTACTGGTCTTTTTAATACAGTATGATTTATATGCATAAAAATTCAACCTTTGGTGTGCTGTTAACATTTGTTTGACAACATGTACAATCATGTAACCACTAACACACTCAAGGTATAGCCCACCCAAATAGTTCACTTGTACTCAATTTCAGTTAATAATTCTTACCTTCCCAAACACTAGCAAGCACTTACATGTTTTCTGTCACTGTTGTTTTTCCCTTACCAGAATTTTTCAAAAAAGGAATCATATAGTAAATCGTGTTTGGAATCTGGCTTTTTCATTAAATATAATTCATTTAAGATTCATATGTGCTGTGTATATAACTATTTCCTTCCTTTATATTGCCTAGAGGAATTCCTTGATCATGGTGTATCACAGTTTCTTTATCCATTTACTATTTGAAGGGTGTTTTGGTTATTTGGTATTTTTATTGATTATGATTAAAGATACTAGAAACATTTGTAAAAAGGTTTTTCCTTGAACATAGGTTTTAATACCACTAAAGTAAATTCACAGTACTTGAATCACTGGTTATATGGTAAGCTTACTTTTACTTTACAAGAAAACATTTTTTAAATTGATCTGTAATATCTTGAAGTATATTGCCATTAATATGTATGATATTACCATTTGTTCTGTATCTTCTCCATTACTTGATATTGTTCATTTGACTTTTTAAAATTTCACTATTTTAACAGGTTTTTAGTGTTGTCTCATTGTACTCTTAGTTTACATGAACTGAAGACTGATGATGTTGAGCATTCTTTCATATCCTTATTTTCTCTAACCTTATGTGTATAGAAAAATATCTTGCTTTTTTAAATGAGGTTCTGGTTTTCTTATTTGTGAATTTTTTAATACTTTATTTTATGTACATAAATTTTATTGGATCTAAAATTTGCCAATATTTTTATCAATCTGGGACTTGTCTTTTTATTGTCTTATCATTGTCTTTTTAAGAGTGGAAAGTATACTTTGATCCATACAAAAGTTTGAGTTTGTTCTATTATGATCATGCTTTTGATGTTTTATCTAAGAAATAATCACCAAACATATATATGCATATAATTTGTGTGTGTGTGTGTGTGTGTGTGTGTGTGTGTGTGATACTGGGACCAGGGATTGATCCAGGACCTCATATGTGGGAAGCCGGTGTTCAACCACTGAGCAACATTAGCTCCCCTGAGTTGGTTATTCCATTTGTTTGCATGTTGTTTGTTTTTATTTGTTTTTAGGAGGTACTAGGAACCAAACTCAGGACCTCCCATGTAGGAAGCAGGTGCTCAAACACTTAAGCTACATCTGTTCCCCTCACATATGGTTTTTTTTGTTTTGTTTTGTTTTGTTTTTATTGTTCATAAAAATCAAGATTTTTCACAGTACATACCAATATTTGTAAAATGATATATAAATACATATGCATATATGTGCATTTTCTTACATAAATGTTATTTTATATATATATATATTTTTAAAGGTGCTTAGATTACCTAATTATTACTCAGAAATTAAAGGGATTCCCATGTTCCCCACCTCCCACACCTCCCACAACATCCCACACCAACATCCTTCATCAGTGTGGGACATCACCCGCAATGGATATACATGTCCTGGGGCTTTGCCACCAAGCATAGACCGCATTTCACATCATAGACCACCCTCTCTCCCACAGAGTTCTGCATGGTATATGCTGATGTAAAATGGCCTGCATCTGTTGCCACAATGCCACTCATGACAACCCCCAAGTCCCAAAAAAGCCCCAGTATTTCAACTGCCTCTCCCCTCCCTGCCCTGAAAATGTCCAGTGGCCACCATCTCCAACTCACTGTTAAAATTTCTTCCATTGCTTGAATCACAATATACGACAGAACAACACCAAGTCCATTCTAGTCCATAGCTCTTCCCCCAATCCTGGGGGTTTTGGGATGGTGATGTCCACTCCACCTCCAAGTGAGAGAAGGTTTATATTCCATGGATACGGTGGATAGGATTATCCTGCCTGCAGCTGCAGGCCCTCTCCACTCCCTGGGATGGCTGTTGCCTATAGTCGTCTCCTCGCCAGGTGACTTGGATGAGTCAATTGAGCTATAGGGTAGGGGTTGCAGCTGCACCGAGATTGCAGGCACTGCTGGCACATAGGTAGGCCAGAGGCTCCAGTCTCTGGAAGTACACCTAAAAATTCCAGCATCACATATACATTTGAAGAGAATGGACTGATGGACCATGTGCAGGGAGGACTTATTTGAGTCTGACTCTGTCACTCTCAGGAGCACAGATTCCAAAGAGGAGCCCACTAATAAGGCATCAATCTCTTTAATACCATACAGTTCATCCTTGTAAAATGTAGAATTTTTCTTTATTATGTTCAGACATATATACAACAATTACTATGGTCTATTTTAGAATACTTTTATCATCTTGAGAAAGAAACCCTATATCCTTTACCTATCCCCCCTCTCTGTCCATTTCCCCACAATCCTAAGGAACCACTAATCTTTCTATCTCTATAGAGTTTCCTATTCTATATTATCATATTAATGGAATCATAAAATTCATCATCTTTTCCATTCACACATACAAGTTTTTTTTTTCTTTTTCTTTTTTGTTTAGCTAAAGGGATGGGGATTGAACCTGGGACCTTGTATGTGGAAAGCTGGCACTCAACCACGAAGCCACATGGGCTCCCCTTAGTTAGTTTTTTTTATCTGTTTGTTGTTTGGTTGGTTTTTTCTTTTTAGGAGGCACTGGGAACTGAACCTGCAATCTCCCATGTGGGAAGCAGGCACCCAACCACTTGAGAAACTTCCATTCGCCCACACTTAAAGTTTTGATGGTTTATCCAAGTAGAAGTATATATCAGTGCTTCATTCATTCTTATGGCCTGAATAATATTCCATCGTGTCATTTTGTAACTATACTATATGTTTCTAAAATAACATTTTTCTTAGGGAAATTGCAGGTATACAGAAATATCATGCATAAAATACATAAAACACAGAATTCTGACCACCCTATTATTAACATCTAGTGTTAGTGAGGTACATATATTTTAATTCATGGAAGAACATTTTAATCATTGTACTAGAAACTATAATTGACCATTTAAAAATGGGTTCATTGTGTTGTACAATCTTATGTTTTTTCTTTTAATTTTTAGTCTCAACATATATATGACCTAAAATTTCCTCTTTTAACCAAATTCACATATATCACTCACTGGTATTAATTTCATTCACAATGTTTTACATTCACCACCATTCATTACCAAAACTTTACAATGAAACTCAATAGAAATTCTGTACAATTAAGCATTAACTCCCCATTCCTTACTCTCACCACAGCCTGTGATAACCTATATTCAAGAGTCTGACTTTATGTGTTTACTTATTCTAATTATGTCATGAGAGTGACATATGATATTTGTCCTTTTGTATCTGGCTTATTTCACCCACGTTGTTGCATCAATCAGAACTTCATTCCTTTTTAATGCTAAATAATATTTAATTGTACATATATACTACATTTTATTTATTCATTGGTTGAAGGACATTTGAATTGCTTTCATCTTTTGTCAATTGTGAATAATATTGCTACTGCTAGGATCATTTGTGTGAATGTATCTTTTCAAGTTCATTCTTTGAATTCCTTTTATACCAGTTTTTAATCCATTCTGCTGATGGACATTTGGCTTACTTCCAACTTTTGGCTATTATCAGTAATGCTGCTGCAAAGACTTGTAGTCAAGGTTTTTTGGGGGGCTTATATTTTCATTTTTCTTTTGTATATACCTAGGACTGGAATTTCTGATCTTATGATTATTCTATACTTAATCATTAGAGGAATGGTCATACTGTTTCTCCTCATGTCCAAATCCTTATACATTCCCAGCAGCAGGGATTAAGTGTTCTCATTTCTTGCACATCCTAAACAAACAGTTTTTGAATATTATGTTTTATTTTAGGCATCCTAATGTGTGTAAAGAATTACTGCATTATGTTTTTTAAAAACATTTAATGGAAAAGCTGTAGGGTTACCAAAGTTATGTAAAAATACAGAGTTTCCATATACCTAACTATCAACACTTCTCATTAGAATTGTATCTTTGTTGGAACTGATGAAAGAATATTTAAATTGTATTACTAACATAGTCCACAGTTTACATTAGGATGTATTTTTCCCTATATAGCACACTATTGTTAAAACTTTAAATTAATGTGGTACATTTGTCATTTTCATGAAGGAATATTTTTAAAATTGTACTATTAACTATTTACCACCATGGTGCTGAATTCACTTATTAACTCAAGTAGCTTTGTTGTAGATTTTTCATGACTATCTATGAAAAGGTTTATATCACCTGGAAATAGTGAAAGTTTCACTTTTTCCTTTCCAATTTTGATGCCTGTTAATTCTTTTCCTTATCAAACTGCTCTACCTAAAACTTTTCCAGTACAGAGTTGATCAACAGTGGTGGAAATTGACAGCTTTATCTTGTTCCAGATCTTAGAGGGTGAGGTTTATGACTTTTGATCTTGACTGTTGTATACTGTGGGTTTTCCTATATGCCATTTATCCTGTTGAGTAAATGTCCTTCTTTCCCATTTTCAAGGTGATTTTTTTTAATCAAGAAAGATTGCTGGAGTTTTAAGCCTGCCTGTGGTGGTTAACACAGATGGCTGACGCCCACCCTTATGGGAAAAAAAAAAAAACAGTTGGAAGCGTGACTCCCATGCGTCCAGGAACTGGGTGACCTGACCCAGTGGGAGGGGGCTTTTTCTGAGGGGGGAGCTCTGGTAAGAGAGCTTTATTTTCTAGGGATTTGGCTTCCTGAAGCACCCCACAACTTAGATGAACAAAACAGCTGCAGTGAATCAGCACCCGGAGGAGGGGAGGGGTTAATCTTCTGGGGAGTTGAGTAGCCGAGCAGCCCAGGGATTAGCCCCAGCCTGTGGAGCTGGGAAGAGGAGCAATCTCCAAGAGAGGGAGAGTTCTGACAGAAAGCAGAGAGGAGATATTTTAGCTATCTATCTGGCTGCCTGGACCCCCTCATAACTTTGGGGAGCAGATAAGTCAGCTTGAAGCAGCGCCAGGCTGAGGGGAGAGGTGAATCTGCAGAGTTAACCTCATTTACATGCAGCCCAGTGATGCAGGGGCTCTGATCCAGAAGGTGGAGTCTGCCAGAGTCTGCTGTTTTTAGCATTCTACACTGACAAACATCAGACTATTGTGTCCCTGGGGAATGCAGAAATTGGGAAGTGCTTGATTAGTTTCCAGGAGCACAGTTAGGGCCTCCTCCGTGAGGGGGGTGGTGTAGAGAAGGACTTATTTTTGGTTCTGTATTATGCCAAAAAATAAATAAATAAATAAATAAAATGGTCCCATTAATAAATGAAAAATAAATTCTTTTTAATTTAGTTTAATAGCCAAAACCTTCTTCAGGACCTGCATATAAAAACCCTGCAGGGAAATTGCTGGATAAACACAAGCAGGCTGAGAGAATCCATGGGACCCCAGGGAATATTGATCCCCCTTAGCTTTGTTTGACTGCTTATCAGTGTGATTGCTTGCTTTTTCTCTGTTTATTTGTTGCCTCTTGCTTTTCTTTCCTCTTTCCTCCCCCCTTTCTTCTTTCTTTCATTTTTTTAAAATTAGGTGCTCCTAGCTTCTCTCTTCTTTGCTGTGCTTCTACTTCAGTAATTTCCCATTCTCCCTATATATTGATTTTGTATTCCAAATATCTATTATCCCTCCCTCATCTTTCTGCCCTCTGCTTTCTGTTGTGGCCATTAAATATCACATTTTTTCCACACGACCACAGCTCAAGGTTATCAATTTCTATTCCCTCTATTTTGTTTTTCTCTTTCTTTATTAATATTAACTCTTTCCTTTTAGCCCTTTATTAACTCTTTCTCTCCCTCCTCATAATTCTAGCCCTCCAAATCATTATATATATATTCCTCTATTTGGTTTCCAGTCCAATGTAGGTACTCCACTTTTTCCCTATTACTCTACACTGCCTACTTGAGTTAAATATTCACTTCATTAAGTCTTATTTGGCCCCTCTTCTACCTTTTAGCAATATTACTATTATCCTTCTTCCTTTCCCACATCTTTCAATTCCTCCAAACCTAATCTTTTGCCTTCAAGGGAACATAGAAAGAAGCAAGGAAATAAAATAAGAAGAAAAAGTATTAAAGAGAAAACTTTACACACACACAGAACCACCAGCTAAATAAAACTCTAGAGCAGAGAAAGAAGCTAATCAACTGAATAAATCCATCATGGTAAAATGATGAATGTAGGGCAACAAAAAATTACAAACCACACTGAGAAACAGGAAAACATGGACCAATCCAAAAACAAACTAAAAACCAGGAACTGAAGCAGATCATTGAACAACTAATGGAAGCTTTCCAAAAAAATATTATGGACCAACTTAAAGAAGTGAAGGAAGAGATTAAGAATATAAAGAAGACACTTGGAGAACATACTGAAGAAATTGTAAACACTCCCAGAAAGACAATGGATATGATGGTGACCAATGGCACATTCCAAGAAATCAAAAAGACACTGGAATCACATAGCAGCAGATTTGAACAGGCAGAAAAAAGAATCAGTGATGTGGAAGTCAATACCTCGGAAATAAAACAGATAGTAGAACAAATAGACAAAAAGATAGAAAAAATCCAGCATGGACTCAGGGAATTAACCAACAACACAAAGCGCTCAAACATATGCATTATGGGCATCCCAGAAGGAGAAGAGAAGGGAAAGGGAACAGAAGGAGTGTTGAAGGAAATAATGGCTGAAAACTTCCGAACCGTATTGAGAGAGATGG
>JAQZBX010008823.1:0-47304 GCA_029593785.1 Cabassous unicinctus | reverse complement strand
TGGGGAATGGTTGTGTGGGGTGTTGTTGGGGGTGTGGGCGGCGGGGAGCATGGGAATCCCTGTAGTTTCTTAGTAATATTTGGGTAATCTAGGCACCTTTATAAAATGTATACATATATATATAACAAATAACATTTATGTAAACAAATGCACATATATGCATATGTATTATATATCATTTTACAAATAAAAAAAAAAAGAAAAAAAAATAATTCTGCCTTTTGTGGGGGTGGGAGGCCTTTACAGGGAGATGACTTGTGAGCTGGATATTGATAGTGAAGAGTTTGCCAGAGAGAGAAGAAGGATTTCACTTCTAGGGAGTGGAGTTAAGGCGCAAAGGTGTATGAGTACATGGAGTATGGGAGAGTTCTATATTGAATACAAGTATAAGTCAGTAGTAGCAGATGCCAGGGAAAAGGCAGGCAAGGACCAGAATGTGAAGGACTTTCAATGTCATGGTTAGGAGCTTGGGCTTCATCCTGAGGACACTGGAACTGCAGAGATTTCTAACTGGGGAGTCATGTAATCAGAGTCATGTTTGGAAGAAACACTGGGACCTGAGTAGAGGATGCCTGGAGTGGGGAGAGACTAGAGGAGGTCAACCATAGCACATCTTGAGCTCAGCTGGCATTTGATAGACTCTAGCAATATCCTAAGGCTATGATAAAAATCATGGACAGGTCATAAATTGTAGCAGATTGGAGCACTGTACTCAAGGTCTGATGAATCCATACATGGCAAGTGTTAACACATGGGGTCAGTGGTTCTATATGCCATGGAGTGCTGTACTCATTCATTTATTCATCAAATCTTCATTGAATATCCAGTATGGACCAAGAACAATGCTGAATGCTGGGGATACCTTGGTGAGAAAGCATATGTGGCCCCGACTGTCATGGTCTCATTGTTGAGTGGGGATACAAGTATTAACCAGGTAATTTCTTATCCTAGGGCATGAATTTCCTTCCTACTTGGAAGGAAAAGAACGTGGTTCTATGAGAGTATATAGAAAAGAACTTGCCTTGGCGTCAACTTGAACTGAAATGGAAAGGACTGTTGGAAGTTTGCCAGGTGAAAGGAGGGTGGGGAATGGAAGGGGGTTTCAGGAGAGGGAGCAGAATGTGCAAAGGTCCTGTGGTCTGAGGGAGCATGGTATGGTTGAGGAAGTAGAAGACTGGGTGGTCAGGGCACCAAAGAGGAAGTAAGATGAGCTGGTGAGGAAGGCAGGAACCAAGCCATGGAGAACCTTGTTCTGTCTAGGCCAAGCTTTACATAAAGTATTTTTTTGAAGAGAACAGCATATGTGGCCCCTGCCTTCATGGTCTCATTGTTGAGTGGGGAGACAAGTATTATTGGATTACTGAATTGTTGGTGTTGGTGAAGAGGTGGTTTAGCATGGCACATAGCTGAGAATGGAAGCTTTTCCCTCAGCAGCCACTGTACCACCATGAAAAATAAAAACAAAATATAAGCAACAGTCATTTGAACAAATACCATATAGGTGTTGTGTGAATTCCTGCCCCTGTCTCAGACCCATTTCAGTTGTTACAAATGATCACCATGTTTTCTGGAGGCACACCTGGCTCTCCTCTAGTACCAGTAAGAAGCCAGTGAATTTGTTATGCAAAAGTCCCATATGGCCACAAAAAGAGAGGTTTGGAATTAGCCTTTGTGTTGTGCTCTACTTGCAAGTTCTGGCAAGGCTGCTGGTCACGATCACTCCCTCCTGAATGCCATAATTGAGGGTGTGCTGGGATCCTCAGAACTACCCTCAGGTTTGATGATTCACTTGAAGGGTACAGAGAACTCAGAAAATCTGTTATATTCATGGTTATGGTTTACTACAGTGAAAGGATACAAATTAAAATCAGCAAAGGAAAAAGACCCATAGGGTGGAGTCCAGGTGAAACCAGGAATGACCTTCCAGTCATCTTTACCCAGTAGAGTTGTATGAACAGTACTTAATTCTCTCTGTGACAATGTATGATAATATGTGCAAAGTATTGCCAACCAGGGAAGCTCACCTGAATTTTGGTGTCCAGGGCTTTTTTTTTTTTTTTTTTTTTTTTTTAAGATTTATTTTATTTATTTATTTCTCCCTTATCCCCTTGTTGTTTTGAGCTTGCTGTCTGCTCTCTGTGTGTTCTTCTGTGTCTGCTTGTCTTCTCTTTAGGCAGCACTGGGAACTGATCCTGGGACCTTCTGGAGTGGGAGAAAGGCACTCAATTTCTTGTGCCCCCTCAGCTCCCGGTCTGCTGCGTCTCTTATTGTCTCTCCTCTGTGTCTTTTTTTGTTGCATCATCTTGCTGCACCAGCTTTCTGCGTGGGCCAGCACTCCTGCATGGGGTAGCACTCTACACGGGCCAGCTCGCCTTGCGGGCCAACTTGCCTTCACCAGGAGGCCCTGGGAATCGAACCCTGGACCTCCTATATGGTAGACGGGAGCCCAATCCCTCGAGCCACATCTGTTTCCCCTGGAGTTTTTCTTGGGGGGTCATTTACATAGTCATGGAATGCTCACTTGACTGACCTTAGCTACTCAGTCTCCAGGCTTTCATATGTTGAATTGATAGAGCATAGCGCAGGGCCCCAGTTGAACAAAAACAATCATTCACTGTAAAGCAGACTGTTAGCATAAATTATCTGGCATTGCCCAAGTTTCCAGGTATACTAAGACACTCTTATCAGGCAGAATATTCCATTGGAGGTTATCTCTCATCAGCTGGTCAAGGGCCAGTCCTTTCTTTGGAATGTGCAAGTAAGAGTGTCCAAAACCTACTGAATTAACCCTTCACTGCCCAGGCCCTACAAGCTTGGACCTAGTTCTTTCTGCTTGGATCTCTTGGGTACTTAGAGTTTTCCTGTTTTCCATCCCTTTCTAGAAGATTGTGTCTGAAGGAGGCAGGGTAAATCTCTGCTTTATCCTCCTCATGGCCTTATATACTGTTCTCTGAGGCCTCTTTGGAGGTAGAATTCCATGATGGACCTTGGATGGTGCTTGGGAAGTTAAAGAGTCTGGAAAACATGACCTATGAAGGAAATGGGGATATTTAGCTTGGAAATGAGAAGGCTCAGCTTAAGCAGCCTTTAAATATTAAATATTTTGCTGGGTTAGACATAAGTAGAAGTAGACACATGTGGTATAGCTTCAAAGGACATCATTAGACCCACTGGGGATGCTCTAGGGAGGCCAGACCCTGCAAGTTAGAGCTGCTCAAGAGTGTAATAGGCTGCCCCTGAATTGTCCTGATTCTAAAATTATGTGTCAGAAGATGTGTGGCCTATAGGAACACTGAGAGAATTCCAGCTATGTATGGGAGCTTGGCTGAGACTGAACTCCAAATTTCCTTTGTCTTTAATGGCTGTCTTGCCCATTTTTCTTGTTAAGATCCTGTATGATGCACCACTCACAAAAGCACCTTGGTATTAAGTACCATTATAACTTTGAAGGAACTCTAACTACCTATGGAATGTGAAAAGCAAAGGCTTCCTATCCTATACCTAGTTATCTCCCAAGAATCAAATTTCAACTTGGTTTGGGAGAGAGCATCCCAGGAAGCGTTTCTCTTCAGAATGATTAAAGTCTTTGGGTCCATCTGGACTCATTCATTTTAACTATTCCATTTCCCAAGAATATCATCTCATTACTTTTTCAATGACCCAATATTTTCAGCACAAGTGAATGAGTCCAGAAAGTCATTTCAGCCATTGATTATTTTTGGCAACCTTCTGATCTGTTCTGAATCCCTTTTCTTTTAATTTCCATTTATGTCCTCCTGTCTAGTCATCTGTTCCAAGCTGAAAATAGGATCTTGGCTTGACCTTATTATCTATAATTTAAGATTTTATAGTCTTTGGTTAAATCTCATCTTAATAAGTGTTCCTAGGCTGTAGATTGTAGATTTTTTTTAAAAAAAGGCTGCTCTTTGCTGCTCATATCTGTAATCACAGGACCAATTTTATTGCCCTTCTCTGAGTGTGTCAAAATCTCACTTCAATCTTTGATAAGCGCTGGCATCAAAGTCAATCTTAATAAGGGGTACTCATTTGCTACGAAACAAAGAGCACATCCTCTTTAGTCATGAACTGTCTTCCACTTTTGTTTGTCAATATACCAAAAATCCTACTTAGGTTTTAAAATGACATTTGGTACGGCAACATACAAAGTGGTGTTAATTAGATCTTAATATGGCTGAATTTATCAGCTCCCTTTTTAGGAATAAATTTTGATATAGAAGAGGAGATAAGGCAATAGGAGAATTCTCGATGTTTATTTGGCCAATGTTGTTTTAGCAAACATTTTTTGAGTGTCTAGTTGTGATTGGTAGTAGGATGTGGAAAAGAACATGAAAATGACATGACAGTTGACCTCAAGGACCTGCTTTGCCATGGGTGTGGGGTACAGGTTAAGAAACATAAGAAAACATAGAAAGGGGAGTTTCAGAGTCCTAAAGACAAACTTCAGGTTTTGAGAAGAACAGGGTCTGAGTGCTTAGAGTAGTTTCTATATTCAGAAGTAGGGGGAAAGGAGACAGCAAGTGGTGAAGAGTAATTTTCTTGGGGAGCAGATGTAGCTCAAGTGATTGAGCATCTGTTTCTTGTGTAAAAGGTCTTGGGTTCAATCCCTGGTACTTCCTAAAAAAAAAGTAATTTTATTCTAGCTCCCTGGGATGTAGTTTTGTTGAGGAATCTGAATATCTTTGGATTTTAAGTGATCTTTCTAGTGTGTTCTGCCTGGTTGGGCATCACACAAAACCTGTTCAATACTTTGAAGTTCAGACAGACCTCTGATGCATGTCCTGGGGCCTGTCTTTTTGGGCAAATCTAATTTGAGAGGAGGCAGCAAATCAACAGGAAAGGAAAAGACTCCCCTAATAGATGGGCGAAGCCCTCCTCTTTCTGTTTTTTAAAATTTAATTTTTAGTTAAAAAAATTCTAACTAAATCCCAAGAGAAGCTGTGGGATTACAGAACAATCACTCATAAAATACAGGATTCCCATACCTTACCACCAACTCCTTGCATTGGTGTGGGAACATTTGTTACAATTGGTGATAGCACATTTTTATAATTGTACTATTAATTAAAGTCTATGGTTTAACTCAGGGGTCCTTGTTTGTGTATTGTAGTTCCACGAAATAAAAAAAAATTATTGCTACCATATATACAATATAACACCTCAGCTCTCTTTTCTGCATTGCAAGCCCTCTTTGTGTTCCCAGACCCAGCTCACATTCCCCCTCCTCTGTGGAACCTTCTCTTAACACCCAGCTGTAATTTAGCTCTGCTTAGCTGCAGTGCAATCAATCTCAATTCTCCAAAACACTCCTTTGGTGCTTACCATTCACTGTCTGGCATTGTGAGTTGTCCTTTCCTGTTCAGGGTGTATGGTGAGTTGAAATACATACCCCAATAAATATATGTCAGTCTTAATCCATGTTCCTGTGGGTGTGAACCCATTTGTGGCAGTTTGGCATTATTTATGAATTCCAAAAATAGATATTGGATTGTGTTTGTAACCTGGTCTGTTCCTCTGGGCATATTAGGTTGTATTAAATTCAGAGGTTTCACTTTTACTTGATTAAATTATGATTAAGGCTTTGATTCGGCCATGTCAGTAGGATGTTGAGTTCCCATCCCCTTGGTGAGTGGGGGCTAACAGAGAAAATGACTCGGCAGAGGAGAGAGTTTTAGTTTTTGATGCTGGAGCCCGGGGAAGTACACAGAGGAATAGAGACAGCTCCGTAGATACAGCATAGGCCCCGGGAAGAGAATGAGCCTAATAGCCTACAGCTACAGCTGAGCCTGGAGAGAACTGAGCCCCAGGAAAGAGATGAAACTTATCCCAGCCTACAGCTGAGATTGGAAGAAGCTGGGACCATGGAGACTTAAGAGGAAGAGGAAGGCTGCAGCCTCGCAGACATTGCCTGCCATCTTGCTTCAATACGTGGCCAGTGACTGGGTGAGAAAGTACCTCTTATGGTACCTTGAGTTGGACTCTTTAGGGCCTGGTAGCTGTGAGCTTCTACCCCAAATAAATACCCTTTTTAAAACCCAACAGATTTCTGGTCCTTTGCATCAGCACCCCTTTGGCTGATTAATACACCATTGTAAATAGGACCCCTTGAAGATGTTATTTTTAGTTAAGGTGTGGCCCAGCTGAATGAGGGTGGAGCTTAATCTGGGTTGCTGGAGGCTTTATAAGAGAACTCAGGAGTCACAGGGGCGAGAAAGGAGGGATCTCGCCATGTGACAGGAAGTGAAAATAGAAGCCAAGCAACCCCAAGGATTGCCACAGCCAGCATTAGAATGTCATAGCCTTGCTGATATCTTGATATGGGACTTCTGTGAATCAATAATTTCCTGTTGTTTAAGCCAAACAACCAGTCCGTGGTATTTGCAACAGCAGATCAGGCAAACTAAAACAGGGTGGGAGGTTGGCCATGATTATATGACCATCATCACTCTCAAAGAGTCAGAGAAAGACTGCTAGTTCCAGGTGCTATGGATATCACACTGTCCTCAATCAAGGGGCTTATGGTCTAGTCCAGGCTTTCTCAAATTGAGGCTCATTGGTATAATCTGAGGTCCATGAATTCTGTGTGAATTAAAAAAAATGTGTTTTTCAGTGAGAAACATATTCACAGACTAAGAATTTACTTTCTTAAGACAATTTATTCAAACTGAGGTTCTGTAGTCAGTCTTTGGGGTCAGGAGTATATATATATTTTGGCCAAAAATGTCCTTGTATTATTCAAGTTTGAGAGACATTGTTTAGGTTGTTTCCCTCCCTTCCTTCCTCTCTCCTTCCCTTTTTCTCCCTTCCTTCCTCCTGTCCTTCCAGAATTCACATTTGTTATGTACCTATTTATGTGCCAGGTACTGTGTTAGGTACATGAATAAGTGGTCAGGACATGTCCTGGACTCTGAATTTTCACATTTGGGGCAGTCTCTCAGCTTCTCCATGCTTTGATTGCTCCATCAATAAAACAAGGGTGAGAGTATGCATTCTATTTCTGTCCTCTTAAAGGTGTGGAAAAACATACCCTGGGATTAAAAAAATAAAACCATAAAGAATTACTTGTATCCAAATTTGGCATTTCCATGTCAGCTGCAGGTGCTAAATCTACCTCTCTTCCTACCTCCTGCCAGTCTCAGTGGGAGAGACAGGGGTCCCATGGAAGGTCTCAACCAGCTCTAGCAGAAATGGGTTTCACTCTGCACAGCAGAAGATTTTTCACAGGAGTTATTTTCAGATTTGATTACACTGCCACCGACCTCCAACTTCACATTTCACAAACTCCCATGGGGTCAAGGAGCTACTCCCTGGAAATCTTGTCTGCTTAGCAGAAACTTAAGGGCAGAGTGCTGATGGGTCTCATGTTAAAGAACAATCTATCTGAAAGCTAAGGGGCTTATTACTCATTCTAACATGAGCACTAAATAAACACCAGGCTAGAGACAGACATAACCTGGGACCTCTTAACACAGAGCTAATATGATAATCCATTAAAGTAGCACATTTCCACCCACCTAAATGGTTCTTGCATAAAATGTCAAATCAGTGTCCAGTGGTAATGCAGCTCGCAAGAACTGCACCACAACATCTAAGCATGTCAGGGTAAATTTTTAACAGGGCCACTACCACTCTGGAGTAATAGGTGGGATGCACTTCGCTTTGAAGAGATAAATTCCTTTTAAACTATTCTAACAGATGTGGCTCCAGTTTCACTCAATGTAGTTGGGCAGGTTTTTCTTGTCCTGAGCATCACATCCAGCAGGGCATGGAGCCAGATCTCCACTGGTATCTAAAATGCATCCTGTGTGCGCATCATAGGAGACACACTGTGGTCCTAGCAGCGGAATACCTTGTTTGCCAGGATGTGCTTTTTCTCAGTGGAACCAGAACTACTAGGAGGGGGTATGATACCTTCATTCATTCAGCAAATATTTATTAAGTGTCTACTATTTACTAGACACCATACTAGATGCCAGAGATACAGAGGTGTGTGAGACACAGTTCCTGCCCTTAAGGTGCTTATAGTCTAGGTGGAGATACAGACAAGTAAAAGGGGCAATTACAATGCAGAGTTTTAAGAGTGATTAGAGGGCAAATGGAGGCTTCTTAACCCAGTCTTGGAGGGTTAGGGACTGGTATTAAACTGAGTCATGGAGGTTGTACAGGAATGAACAGGTGAACACAAGGGGAAGGTAAATATGTAAGTTCCAAGGTGTGAAATAGCTTGCCAATTTGGAAACTACAAGTATTTCATGATGGCTGGTCATAGAATGCCAGATAGTCTGGTGAGAAATGAGACAGGGGAGAGGTATTGCCTCTTAGTTGTTATTTCCTCCACCTCTTCCCTAAAGTAGCTATGGCAGGTACATTTGTGTGTGCATGCATTAAAAAAAGCTTTCCAGTAACCTTTTCAATTCAAATGTTCAGTTTGCTTGGCTGAAGGCTGTTTAAAAAGGTAAAATGTTATTCTCTTTGCTTGCTCAAAGTCAGGTTGGGGAAAACTTCACATATGAGGCCAGTTATCACAGGGGATGAGACCTGGTATTTTCCAAACTTCCAAATGCTCAGCTGAAATTTCAGTGTTTTTTTTTTTAAAGAAAGCAAGCAGGTACTCTCAGTACAGCAAGAGAAGGAACTGTGTCTGAGGGATGCTAGGAGCAACTCTCATAGTTGGCCTCATGTGAGTGCATGGCACCTGAAACTTCAGTTGTGTAACCCAAGAAACCTACCTGCAGGAGCTGAAATTGTGATCCTGTGAATAACATGGCGACTGCTTTGTGACACTATGGGCTGGTAACTCAAGGGAGCAGATGTAACCATCAATAAGAATAGCATCAGATCTTGACACAACAGTTTATATGTTCAACGTTTGTTAAAGTTAAAATATTGGTTCAGCTGCTGTAACAGAGAACAAAGAAGAGTTGACTGAATGAAATAAAAGGATGATTTCTTTCTCGTGTAGAAATCTGAGCTGGTAGATGATCCAGGGATGGTAGCCAGCTGTGAGCTTCATGAGGTTTCACAGGACCCAGACCCACTCTATTTTGTTCATCCACCATCCTCTAAGGTCAAAGATGAATAACCACCACCATCATGTCCAGGTTCCAATTTGCAAGGAGGAAAGGGAAAAGTAGGGCCAACAGGTCAGTTTGAAAGGCATGACCTGGAAGTTGGAAATACCACTTACCTTTGCATCCCATTGGCAAGAAATTGGTTGTTTGGCCACATCTAGCTATAATTAGGGCTGGGAATGATAGAATCTAGCTGGGCAGCATGTGTCTAGCAAACATTTGGAGGGTTATTGTCAAGAGAAAGAGGGGAGAATGGGTAATGGTAGGCACTTAAGTGTCTCTCTCATAGATGTTTATCTCTATCTTATTATTTGGTCCTCTCAACAGCCATATGAGGAAGGAGGAGGAGATTATTTATTACCCTCCTTTTTACAGACAAGGAAATTGAAACACAGAAGGATTAAGGGGCTTGGTCAATGTCACGCAGTGAAGACACATGGCAATAGGAGGACAACTGTGAAAAGCTTGATCAGGAGGTGTCCTGGTAGGGCACATAATTGTCTGTTAAAATTTCTGATGGGTAATCCTCAGCCTGGGAATAGCAGTTTCCAGTTACTGTAGCTCCTTTCATTAGAAAAGCTTCCAGGCAACCATGAATTAGAGGCCTAAGGAGTACAAGGGCATTTTGAACATGGCCCCTGTAGATGTGGATGGGGTTGCCTCTTCCAGTCCAAGCATGGACCTAGGAAAATAGGATAATGTGGCTTAATGGCAAGAGTGTTGGATTAGGGGTCAGGAGACTGGGTTCTAGTTGTTGTTCCATGACCAATTTATTCATCTTTAACTGGCATCAATTGCGTGCCCATGAAGTATTGGACACTTACCATTTATTTCAGAACAACACTGTGAGATAGATATTATTGTCCGCATTTTACAGAAGATGAAAGAGGCCCAAAGAGTGGAGTGGCTCAAAGTTATATAGCTTATGAGAGGTACGGCTGGGATTCAAACCCAGCCTGCCTGACTCCAAGAACAGGGCTCTCCTACTCATGCACACTGCCCTATATTCCCATAACTGCTGAGTTTGTGGGACCCAAAGTCAAATACCTGGTTCATTGTATGCACAACCAGCAGCATTTCTACTTGGGGCCCATGGACTGAGGTTGTGCCCTTTGTGAAAGAAGCCCCCTACACTGAAGGGAAGATGCCCTAAACTGGCCTTCCTTACACAGAGAGACTGTTTCTTGATGGACCCTCCTTGGTCTATTCTTTTTTTTCTTTATTAATTTTTGTCTGTTTTCAAAATCATCAAAGGAATACCTGCTCATAACATTCAAATAATATAGAAGTGTCTAAGATCAAGGGTGACAGTCTCCCTGGTCCCCAACTCCCCCCTCCAATTCCATTTCCCAAAGGTAACCATTCTCAGTAGTCTGATGAGCATCTTCAAATGTTATAGTCTGTGCATTTATTTGTGTCTAGGTTTTTAAAAGTGACTGTGGGAATGTGTAGGTTGTTCTTCAATTGGCTGTTTTCATTTCACAATATATTGCGTTTATCTTTCTACACCAGTACATGAAAATGGACCTCATTTCTGCTAGTGGTCATGCCTCAAGACTGGCCATGTATCCAACTTCAGATCCCGCTCAGATTCTTAGGGGTGGTATTATAGGATGTGTTGTTAATTGTGTGAATTTTGGACCCATACCACTTCTACTCTGAATTATGGCTCCATCACTTCATTAGCTGAGTGACTCTAGGCCACTGACTTAACTGCTGTGCCTCAGTTTTCTCATCTGTAGAATGGCACTAATAACATTTTTAAAAAAACTGTATTTCATTTTATTTTGAAAAAGGCTTTAGATTAAATAAATGTTATATTGAAAATATAGGGGAATTACCATATACCTCAATCCCTTCCCCTCCCCCACTTTTTTCCATTAACAACATCTTTTATTATTGTGGTACACTTGTTACAACTGAACACATATTGAAGCATTGCAACTAAACATGGTCTATAGTTTACACTATAGTTTATCCTTTGAACCCCACAATTTTATAGGTTTTGACAAAATGAATAATCGTCTGTATTGATCATTGCAATGTCATGCAGGACAAATTCAATGTCCCCAAAATGCCCCATGTTATATCTATTCTTCCCCTTTCCCTTCCCTCAGAAGCCCCTGTGGCCTCAGAACTTCTGGTGGTCACAGCCTTTATATCACTGTTACAAGTATTTCCATTGCTAGAATAATAAGTCTACTTTAGTCCATAGTTGCATTTCCACTTTAGTTTGTTCATTCCTCAATCTTTAGAATTTTGGGATGGTGATGCCCACTCTGTTTCTGATTGAGAGGGGGCTTAGATCCTATGGCACATAAGGCCAGAACTGTCTTGCTAGCAGTTGTAGATTCCCTCTGTTTTTAGGGATGGGCAATGTCCATCATCATTATTTTGTTAGTTGTCCTGGGTGAGGCCAATGAACTGGAAAGGTGTTGCAACACTGCTGAGATTCAGGGCTCAATTGGCATATGAACAGATTGAAAATTGAAGTCTCTGGGACATATATTTAATGAGTATAGTGTTAATTATAGGTTCAAATAAAAGGGGCATAAGAGCCATGTGCAGGGAAATTATAAATGAGTCTAACTCTGTTACATCAGGGAGCTTATATTCCAAAGTGAGGCCCACTGACAGGGTGCCAAATTCCACCACCAGGCCAGGAAAGATGGTTGGGCTATGCACACAGCCTTGGGGAGTACTGCAAAATCCACCATTGGACTTCTCACAGAAAGGTGGATGCAGGCTGGCTTGACTTGCCTAAGGAGATACTCTTTTGATTGAACAATTCTTTGTTAACATCTTAACTTGATCCACTCATATCCTCCTGCTTTGCTCCTGGAAAGCCTATTCCTCATTTTAGGATTCATAAAAGTGATGTCCTCTTTGAAGATGCTACTGAGACCAGATGACTGATATTCTCCAGCATCACATCTCTGAACAGCTTTCTCTGCGATGTGTCCAGCAGGGCCCACTCTTCCTGGGTGAAGTCTATAATCACATCTTTCAAGTTCACTAACTCCTTGGGACATCAAACCACCCATGTTCATTGTCTCTCTTGTATCTGTATGTCCTCTGTATGTTCCAGAGTACAAGAAGCTTCTTGATCCATTCTGGTGTCTCCAATTCTTCAACAATTTTCAAAGGGCAATAAATTTTACTCTATTACTTTGCTCTTTCTCCAGTGGCAGCATTGTCAATGCCTCAGCTCACAAAGTCTTCTTCCGGGTTTTCATTCACAACCAAATAAGTGGTGGACATGCCTGAGGAGTCCCAGAGCCATTCTAATAACACCTTATAGGGTGTTGGGAGGACTAGATGAGTTAACATATGTAACACTCTTAGAGCAGGGCCTGACACATGTGCTTTATGAGTGCTGTATGAGTGTGAACTATTCATTTTACACCTGGACCATATTTTATCATATGTCTAGTCTCCTATTCCAGGACACTTACATTGTCTGTGATTATTTTTTTCGCTAAAACAAAGAACATTGCAATCGGTATACTTTTACAAATACTTTCGTGCACTCATAGAAATGTCTATGTAGAGTAAATTTCTTGGAGTAGAGTACTAGTGGGTCAAAGGGTATGGGCAATCCAATAGTGATATAAGCTAGGTGGGTTCTGCCTAAACATGCTTCTCTTGGTTCTCTCATATCAGCTTACCCAGCAGCAGCTATTGGGGATCCTGCCATCATCTTGTCCTCCACGTGGCTAATGACTGGCAGAGCCAGGTGACAGCCAGCATTTCCCTTTGTCTCGCCAGGGCTTGACCCTTCAGGAAAGTTCATTAGGCAGAGTAACTTCCTGGTGATTGTGATGGGGATTCTGAATTGCTATTTTATCTAAGTGTGGCACACAGGAGACAGAAGATCCCTGGTTAAGAACCTTGATCAGGACCCATATGCTTATCGTAAGGCTGAGGATGAGATGCCCAGGTAGTCAAGAAAATGGACATGTGGTTTCACTTCTGAGCCTGCCCTGGTTCACAGGGCTCTATGACACAGAACTTTTCAACTTGTCCCATGTCATTTCTTCACTGAATGACATGGAGAAAAGAGTGATGATTCACAGGATGCAGGGAACGAGTGTACTCCTTGAAAAAAAAACGTGTATTGTTAATAATATTTCTCTTGCTCTAATTCACACAGGAGGGGCTAGGTAATAAATGTGATAATCTGCCTTGGGGAAAAATAGCATGGTCATTTTATCCAATTGATGAACATTTATTGAGCAGTTATTTTTGTCAGACACTATGTTTCTTGCTGCAGGTACAGAAATGACTAAGGCATAATTCAAACCTTCAGAGACCCCATGGAAGTTTTAAGAGTCCTTGAGGAGAAAAATATTCAAGAGCAATGGGAATAATGATGATAATAAAGCAGATGGGGTCTTAGATCCAACCTGGATCTGAGACCTGGGGGGGGTGGTTGTGTATAGGAGTAATGGGTTCCTGTTGCAAATAAATGATTAGTAGGGAGGTTTTCCTATATAAATATTAGAAATTAAAAATAACAATTTACTTTTTCTCTGGTTAGAAAAGATAGTTCAGTATAGATGATTTAGGAAAAAGTAAAGGAAAATAAAGATCACCTATTACGCTCTCATCCAGAGACAGCCACCGCCACTAGCTGTATTTATGTTTGATCATGTTTATAGGTAGGTGCATTCTAAAAACAAAATTGTGAATCATACTTTACATAATGCTTTGATACTGCTTAAACTGTATTGGGAGTATTCTACACATCTTTGATTATTTGATAATGTGATGTGTAATGGGTGTATGGTATTGTTATACATATACATTATAGTCTATTTAGTCAATGAATGATTTTCAGGACTTTTAGTTGTATCCCAGTGTAACTGTTGGCCAATTTGATGTAATTATGAATTCCAAAAATATAATTGGATCATGCTTGTAAAGTGATCTGTTAATCTGGGCATGATTAGGTTATGATTAGGGCATTGAGCCCCACCCCTTGGTGGGTGGGGAATCAAATATAAAAGGCATGGCAAGAACAGTTTTGAGAAGCAGTCTTTTGAGAAGCAGTTTTGATGTTGGAAAGAAGGCCCCAGGAGAAGAGAAGCAAGCCATTTGCCTGATCGTCTACAGCTGACCTTGTGGAGGAAACAGGAGCTAAGCCCAGAGAGAAACACAGCCCCGGGAAGAGAGGAACCCAAGAAGCCTGAACCCTGGCAAACGGTGGCAGCTATCTTGCTCTAACACATGGCAATAGACTGTGGTGAGATAAGAAACTTAATGCTTTATGGCCTGATAACTGTGGACTTCTACCCCAAATAAATACCCTTTATAAAGACCAACCCATTTTTGGTATTTCATATTAGCACCCCTTTGGCTGACTAATACACCCAGTTTTTACTCTTATGAGCTATCCTGTAATGAATATTCTTTTAAATTACTATTTCTGTGCACTTCTCATCCTTTTCTTAAGATATAACACTAGAAGCAGAGTTAATGGGTCAAAGAGTATGGGCTTAAAATTTTTTTATTACCAACTTATTTTTCAAAAATTTTGTGCCATGTTGCTTTCTCACCCAAAATGTAGAGTTTCTGCATTGTCACTGTTGTGGCATGCTACTATTTTAAAGATTGATTCTGTGGAAAGCATATGTAATAATGGATCTGAGCACTGGGTATTAGCACTTCTTACAACACACACTAAATTGTGATGGATGTAAAGTGCTTTGTCAACTGTAGCATGCTACACAAATATAAGGATTACTATGGGGATTATCAGACCCAGGCTGATGTAGGTAGAACTAGTTTGCTGCTGAGATGCAGTCTGGTACTTTGTATCAGGCCTTTGTTCCATTACCTACTAGGTATGTAGCCTTCGGGCATTTATTTAATATCCCAGAGCCTCAGTTTCTTAATTTGTAACCTGGAAGAATAATGCATGTTTTTAGAGGGTTGTTGTAAAAGTTATAATCTATAATGTATGCACATAATACACACTCAATCAAGGATAGTTAGTAGCTACATAAGTGGTAGTTCTATAATTACTAAAAGTCATTATGTTTCTGGATATTGCTTAGAAGGGTCATATGTTTAGAAACCAAAGTGGAGTCCATCCTTGCAGAAACAAGAGTCTTAAAATAATTGAGAAATTATTTTACACATGCACACACACACACTCACACACACACACTTGCCAGTATGAATCAAGAACAATAAAAGGAACAGGGATTTCAGCCACAATGGCCATTGTTGATAGATATATCCTGGGGAGATGGAAATATAACTTATCATTTCTCCTATGACTCCTGCCTTAAAAAAAATTTTTTTTTATTAGAGAAGTTTTAGGTTTACATGACTCCTGGTTTTTTCTCTTATGCTTTTTTTTTTTTAAGAGGCAGAAGAGATCTTAAACTCTCTGTATTTAATCTCATCCTTTGGGAACACTGCTCACAGGCAACAAAGCAACATGATTTCAGCTTCCACATCCATTTGAGGACCCCACACCTGATCACCATTTAAGACCACCTTCCTGGAACTTCATTTGGGCCTTGTCTCTGACCCAATTCAAAGCTTACTGTCCAAACTCCCCTCCTTGCTCATTTTCTTTACCCTAGTACTTCTTTGTCCTTCCTTTTCAGACACCTCAGCTGACTCAAGCCACGTTTTTGCTCTGCTCCCCAGGCTGCCCTCTTCCCCCCATCATTTCTCATTTCTCACCTTGCGATTTCGCCTCTCTCTATGGCTTCCTGAGACATGAAAATCGAGGTCATTTAAATCTGGTAATTATGACGACAATAAGACAACTTTTGTGAAAAGCAGGGTTTAAAATCAGGAGTTCCCTGCCACTGAAATCCATCTCTCTTTGCTTTCATTCGTAGATACCCCTGCAGGGAGGTGGATCCACGTCTACCCCCAGACCCAGTTGCCAAGCACAACAGGACGAGAAACAGCCTGCATTCCTAGGCCAGGTGACTTCTACACTGGGTGGGTGGGGAAGCAACCCAAGTTACCAGGTTCAGGCACAGCCAGACTTTTCTGCCTGCAGGGCCTCCCTAATGTCCACTGGACGCCTCGCCATCCCAGGCTTTGGACCAGGACTGCCCGAATGGCAGGTGAGGCTTGGGGGTGATTTCGTCTCCGCCAATGGCGAGGTGAGTCACCTCCTGCGGGCTCCTAATGGTAACCTTTTCCTCCATCCCTGAAGCAGGCAGGGCCTTCTGAAGACCTCACTCCCTCATTATAAAGTACTTCGAGCTCTCCAAACGTCAGCAGTGAATGTATTAGTGTGTATTAATATCCCACTTTCCTGGCACACATCTAGGCCACCGGTTAAACAATCGGGTCCAATTCACAGTTAAAAAAAAAAAAAGATCTGCTAAAACCTGGTTTCAGAAGGAGGACATGGGAGGCATATAATATCGAGCCGGTCTCCAGACGGGCGCCATCTGTTCTCATTAGAGTGATGGAGCAGCTACTGCTCACGGGAAGGCGGGGCCCCCAGGTGCACAGAATGGAGCCTGCTTGCAAATCCTTTCAGAGACTGTTTTTTTTTTTGGTTGTTGTTGTTTAGTTTTGTTTTTGCCTGGCAGGTTCAAAAAGAGACTGTCCTACTTTGTATGGGAACAATCACTTTGACATTTTAAGAAAATAAGTCCCTGGGGCCGGGAAGATCTTGTTTGAGAGGGCTTGTAGTGGCTTCTTGACCACATGCTGTGCCATGCCAATTCATAGCAGAGAAAGATTGCACAAGTTGAGAGCCAAAGTGGGTGTGTGCCGCCATTGCTTCAAAAGGGATGGGTGCTTCCCGGGGACTGTGATCCCCCTCCGACCTCCCAGCATTTATTCAATCTGGAGAGAATTTCTGCCAGGCTCATACTCCTCCATTCCAGGAAGAGCCTGACCTGTTTAGTGTCCTCTTCCTTCTGACACTGGTAATTTCTCTGAGACACAGCGGGCTCCAGGGAGTGTGCTCAAGGTCCTGCTGGTGATCTTAACTGTCTTTTGAGGGGAGAGGGTCTCCATTTTGTAGGTATCTCTCCACTGCCAGCCTGCGAGGATGCCTATGAAGTCAAAAAGTTCATGTTTCCATGAGGATAACCCTTTTGGAGGGGCCTTATATCTCCACATTATAGAGAAAGGCAGATGAAATAACAAGAGCATTTAGTCCCAAATTTTAAATGATCCTTCCCTCGGTTGTTTATTATATACTTTGCCTGCGAGATTAGCCTGAGACCTAACATGTGTCTTCAGGCTTCCCACATACTTCTGTTATCCCTGTCCTCTCTTGGGGTCTCCTTCCTGCCTGTCCATGGCCCTCTTACTAAGCTTCTGTTCTGTCTCCCCTCAAGTTCTTGGTTTGTGTATCATGTCGTGTCAGTTGATTCTTGCTAAAATGTAAGCTGATGTTATGCTATTTCCATGAGGCTATATTTGCATTTTAATAGGTGACCTGAATATGGAAAAGCTTCAACCTAAGCCTCACTGGAGAACAGGCAGGCAATTTTGGATGGGGGTATGGGGTGAGGGGTGGAGAAGGGGGAACATGTGAGATCTGAGACATTATCAAACATACTGTGTGTTTTCCAGGATATTAGCCCTTTTTTAGGGTTATTGCACCTGGGACCTCATATATGTGACGCCGGTGCTCAACCACTTGAGCTACATCTGCTTCCGTATATTAGTCCTTCTTGTTGCTCTCGTTTCCCTTTTGTCCCCAAACTAGAGGATATGGCACCTCACACAGTCTTTGGGGGCAGAAAGGAAGTGTTTCATCGGCATGTAGGAAATAAGATAGCAATTTTTCCAAGAGTACTGATAATTCAAAAAGTCAACTGGTCTGTTCAGTTAAAAAAAATGTCGGTTTGGTTGTTCCTGTTCATTTAGTTCAACTGATCAGTTCCATATAGAAACAATGGAACTGGTGGTATTTAGAAATCAGCAGTTTCCATGTTGGTCAGAATTGGTGAAAACTTCTCAAGCTCTGTGTGGGACTGTAGACAGGGTGAAGGCAGTACTGTTGGGGAGAGCCTGGCTACATCAGTCTCTTTATGAGGGGGACAGTAAAAGCTAATGTTTTTTAAAAGCACACGATGAAATTCAGCTTTGGAACTTGGGGAGGAGTCATTTTCATGTGGCCTCTGAGACCGAATGGAAGGTGCTTTTTTCTCTTCCTAACCCTGGGAACAAACAGGGGCTGCAGTGGGAATACAGAGTTAGCAATGACCACACCAACTCTGGGTTGCCAGATTTAGCAAATAAAAATACAGGATGTCCAGTTAAATTTGAATTTTAGATAATCAACAAATCATGTTTTAGTATGACTTTGTCCCATTATTTGTTGTTTATCTGAAAGTCAAATTTAACTAGGCATTCTTTATTTTACCTGACAACCCTGCCATACTGGCCTTTTGCAATTCCTTGCATGTGTTGTTAAAGGCTAATATATTTTTTTTAAGGTAAAATCAGAACTCTCATACCAATATAGAATGAATATCTGTCAAAGATTTTTTAAGTCATAAAGTAATGAGAGAACCAGTAAAATATCACAACTGGTTCAAGGGAGAATTCAGAACACACACACATACATATATAGACAATTGGAAAATGCTGAAATGAATTTTCAAATAGGTGCAAAACTAGTCAATATCACAGCACAACAACACAGCACTCCACTGGACAAAATTAATTTGCATTTCTTTGAACAACAGTAATTTGCATTACTATAAGTTTTATACAACTTGGAATAGTTGTAAAATAGTTCAAAGACAATGAAAGGCACAGAAAACCAAAGAAGGTGAGACAGAACATCTAGTTATCATATTCTTGCCTGTTTAAAACCTTTCACAATTTCTCCTGACAATGTCATGCTCTCTCCCATCTCAAGGCCTTTACACGTGACAGTTCCCCACCCCCTCAATTATCTTCTATTAATTCTTGATAACTTAAACATCTTTGGCTCTGGGAAGCCCCCCTCAATCTAGGTCAGGTTCTTGTGTTATATGCCCTCATAGGACCATGTTTCTTCCATCAGTTTATAATTCATGCTCCTACATGTCCTAGTATGACCTGGCCTCTACTCCTATCAACTTCCCCTTCAATAATTATGCCCTGACCACACTTCTCTCCTTTTTACTCCTTCACCATAACACTTTCTTTCCTGCCTCAGGGACTTTGCATCTGCTTTTCCATGTGTTTGGAATATTTCTCTATTGGCTTTTTGCATGGCAGATTCCTTCTCCTCCTTTGGGTTTCAGTTTAAACGCCCAAAAGGCCTCCTCTGATGATCTTATCTAAAGGTGATCTTTATCTTTTATCCTCCTCACCCCCATTTTCTATCCCAGTGGTTCTCAAACCTTAACACAGATCAGAATCACCTGGAGAACTTGTTAAAACTAAGATTTCTGGGCCCTATGCCCAGATCTGTAACACGTGAGCTACTTGGAGAGGCATAGTTCTTGGGTGATGCTGCTGCTGATTTGGGCATCACTCTTGGAGAATCACTGCTCAGTCACATCACTCGATTGTTTTCTTTATAGTGCTTTTCAAAACCTGACATTCTCCCTTTTTAAAAAAAGTCTTTATTGACTTTTTGTCTTTCACACAACTGAAATTTCCACATGAATAGAGGCATTGATGCTCCTATTCTCTGCTCTACTCCCTGTACCAAACGTAGCATCTGGTGTATAGTAGATGTTCAATAAAAATTTGTTGAATGAATGAATGAATGAACCATTTTCTCTGTTCACCATGACATTGTTGAATTCCGGTGCTGGGACCAAGACAAAGAGATTGGCTTTCATCAGTAAGATGAGTTTGTGGAGGGGGAGTGTTCTTGCTCAACCATACCAATATCTGATCAGGACTTTGTGGCATGTGCTGTCCCTTGAATGTGCCCTTCTCTTCTAGAACCCAAATCACCAACCACCAGTTGGTCAGATAACATAGAGGCTTTGGGTGCTGTTGGCAGGGCCTAAGCTGACCTGGGTCTTGCTGAGGTCAGCAGCAAATATGAATGTTCAGACAGATGTGTATAGCAGGTGGGGTTGGGGGAGGGGCTGGTGCTTTGGCTTCAGGACAGGCAGTTTGGGAAAAGGACAAGAGAGAGTAGGGGCACCCTTCTGCCAAGCTAGGCTATAAATAATTTGAGAAGTGGAGTGAGAGCTATAGATCTTCCAAAACTGCACAAATGCTGAAAATGCTGTATTCCATTGCATATAATCCCACCCATGGACCTTGGACTCACCGGTTTCAGCCACTGTCATGGGAGTCTTTGGCTGGTAATTGGCAGAATGAAGTAGGGGTACTCTTCAATGCACTGACATCTTCTGTGTTGGCATCTTTTTACACATCTTGGGATCCTTTCCCCTTGACTCCTAGACTTCCTGATGCTGGTATTCTAGTCCAAATGCCCCAGTACAGGCCTTATAGCCCAGCCTCAGGCCCTTCCACCCCAGCAGCCCTCCAGGTTCTGCCTTTTTCTCTTCTACTCTCTTCTGTCTCCTTCCTCCAAGCCTTCACTGTGCCAGGTGACCAGCTTATTGAGGAAGTTACATAACCATTCTATACTTCAGATTACAGGATTAACAGCACTAAATCGTAGGGTTATTGCAGGTTTAAAAGAGGTAATACCTGTAAAGAGTTTAGCCCTAGTGCCTTGTAGCTGTCAGGATAATGGCATAATACGCTACCTATGGAACCAGCCTTTCATTTGAACAAGGGTATTTGGTTGATATATGCCCTGACTGCAATAGTCTTGGCAAGTCAGATATTTGGGGACACTCAAATGACAGTGTGTAAACAGATGTCCATTCTGTCCTTGTATCTCTGCAGATCTCTATGGGGAACAGAGACCTAGGTGCCTTGGCCACTGCCTTTGGTCCTAAGAAAGCAAACCCTGCAATTAAGGATAAGATAATAGCAATGTCGTATTCAGGAACATGGCTTTAAACAATCCTTCTCCTTAATAGCTTTGCCCCTTGCGTGTGACAGGTGTTTACATTATTAAGTGAAAGCATTTAAACAGCGACCTCCTTGGTATAAGGGTGAAGGAAATTAAAATCCAAGCAGTGCACCAGCCATTTAAATCAATGAGACTTGTCAGATCTGTAACACTTGAGCTACTTAGAGGGTGCAGGCACCTATTGTTTTTGAGTTTTGACTAATATCTCAATATACTCATAGCCTCAAAGTCTGGCCAGGCCCTGGGATCCTCATTAAAGGCTGGTCTGGCCATGGCCTCTCTCTCCCTTTAGAATCAGATTTATATAATACTTGGTTAAATGTGTACCAAGTAGCCATGCTGAGGATCAGAGCTGATTCCTCCTTGGAGAAATGACCTTTCAAGGAATCCCAATGGTCAAGTTCCTTAAGCTAATCAGAAGCAAGGGGCTTTGTCCTCAACTAGGGAGCTGTGGTAGGTTGAATTATGCATCCTGATTTAGACATGTTCTTAATCTTAATCCATGTTCTTGTGGGCGTGAACCCCTTGTAAACAGGATCTTTTGAAGATGTTAATTTTAGTTAAAGTGGTCCAACTGAGTGAGGGTGGGTCTTAATCCAGATTACTGGAGGCTTAATAAAGAGAAGCCACAGGTAACAGTCAGAAGCCTGAAGTCAGTGGGAACCCAGAAGAGAAAGGAGAGGGCATTGCCACGTGATGGGAAAGCCAAGGAAGCCCAGGACTGCAACAGCCAGCACCAGAAGGCTACAGATTTTCAGAAGAAAGCAAACCTTGCTGATATCTTTTTTTTAAAAAACAATTTATTGAAGTATATCATTCATACATGAACATACATAAACTATAAGTGTTCAGTAAACATCATGAGCTTACAAAACAAACTTGTATAACATCATACAGGGCTTCCATACTTTGCCTCCCTGCCCCAAACACCCTGCATTGTTATGAAACATTTGTTAACAAATCATGAAAGAGCATTGTCAAAGTACCACCACCAACTATAGTCCATATCTTCCTCCCCTATACATTTTTAAAAGGATTTATTTATTTACTTTTATCTATTTTTACACCCCCCCCCCATTTTTGCTGTTTCTGTGTCCATTCACTGGGCAACTCTGTGTCCATTTCCTGCCCTCTCTTCTCATCCTTCTCCTCCCATCTTCACTGGGATTCGATCCTCGGAATCTCCGATGTGAGAGAGACATCCTACCACCTGTGCCACCTTAGTTCCTAGTTTTTTGGTGTGTCTCGTCTTGGCTTTCCCTTATGTCACTCTCCTGTTACGTCATCATCTTGCTGCGTGGCTCGCGGGGCCTGATAGAGCACCTGCGCGTGGAGCCTGGTGGCGCACCCACAGATGGAGCCCGGTGGCTCACCTGCTTGCAGGTCCTGGTGGCATACCCGCGCATGGGGCCTGGTGGCCCACGTGCCTTCTATAGTTTTCTTTTTTAATTTTTACCGGGAGGTCCTGGGGATCGAGCCCAGTTCCCTCCATATGGGAGATGGATGCCCAACCACCTGAGCCACATCTGTCCCCCTGCTATATCTCTTGAGGTTGATCAAAGATACCCAAAGTTACAGTCTTTTCCCATACATGATGGTCATATAATAAATCAGGCTTAGTTTATCACTAGCATTCTAAAAACCAGACCTAGGGAGAAAAACTAGATCTGAGGACACATGCATGGTTTCCAATGTAGCAAATGTTTAGCCTACCCTGATTATCACAAAATCAGGTCAGCGAAAATATTCACACTTGCTGATATCTTGACTTTGGACTTCCTGTAGCTCCCAAACCATGTGCTAATAAATTCCCTTTGTTTAAGCCAACCCATTGTGTGGCATTTGTCATAGCAGCCAGGCAAACTAATGCAGGGGTGCTAAACCAGGCTGCCTGGTTTCACCCACAGTCACCCTTTCTTGAGTTATATTGTCCTGTTCTTTAGTCATACCATTGGAAGTCTCATGACCCCAGCAGCATTGAGGAACCAAGTTTCTGTCTAGTTTTTAAAAAAACTTTTGTGCTATTACCATGCAAGAGAAATGTCTCTAACCCTTAATAATCAAGCCTAGATCCTCCATATTTGGTAGTGGAGGGAAAATCTCCATGTAAGGAATTTTGGCCTTAAAGACTTAATTTTTGTTCCTCAAGATTTATTTTACTCTTGAGTCTCTAGCTAATTTCTGCAGGCACAGCCACGCTGGTTTCAGGGGGTGCTGATTCATTATTAATACTCCAGCTCTAAGGGGGACAATGGAACCTTCTTTCTAAAAATTAGTTTATTCATTTATTTTTTTCAGAATAATGCCAGTTTATTAATTTGCAATAGAGGAGATGCATTTTCAGTATTCAATGCACTCAAGTTCTTCATCCAAGACAACTCTTTCCCAGGATTAAGGTTAGAAAGCCAAAGTAATCATTACACGTTTGCTTGCAAGCATTAGGGGAAGGCAGAGCATTAGAGCAAAGTGAGATAGGAAGTCTTCTGCACATGGCAGAGTCCAGCAAACTTACTCTGCAGCAGAACGTCCCTTTCCAGGGACAAAAGTGGGACCATCTAAGGTAAGTGCCTCTCTCTCCTTTATAAAATAGGTGGAACGTGGAAGAACCCCTACTCTCTCATTTTCAATTTGCATTGTTATCAGCCACAAACAGCCCTAGTCATGGATTTGTTACAGTCTCCAAGAAAGTCATTTATCTTAAATTAATTAAATGTTAAGTCCACACCTGCAAGAGTGTAGGTGGGAGCCTTGATCCCTTTCTGTAATTCAGGAAACATTCCAGTCTCATTGTCCAAAATATGTTGATTTATTGCTGGTCCTAATTTCCAGTGATCTTTACTGGACTTACACCCAAATTCTGGAGTAAACTTTGTTTGAGTCTGAAGGTTCCTGGATACTGGGTTCCAGATGGAAAGCATTGGTTCCTTATCTAATCCCTTCTTTCTTCTCCCTTTCTTCTTTGAAGGAAGATCCCTGGATTCAGGCATGTATGTACTCCCCTCTGCAAGACTAAGCAGGCGGGGCAACTGTAGTTCTCACCAGCCCCAAGGGGTAGGAAGGAAGCGAATCTCCTGGTCAATGATTTATGTAGGACCATTGGGCAAAATCCTGGCTAATAAAATGTGATAGAAGTCTGAGGAGGAATCTCTTGGGAAGGTGTTCTACTGACAAAAGGAGTAAATAGCCTCATTTCTTTCCATTGAATAGATTCCTACTTGCAAACAATGCATCAAACTGTGCAGCCTTTTGAAACCCATAAAGGAGCTGCCCTGAACATGCGCTGAGGACTGGATCATAGAAAGAGGTGGAATCTGGTCCTTAATGACATTGCTGAACCACTGAACTAATCAACGCTGATGTCATCCTTCTGTAACACTTATAAGAGATAAAAATTTCCATTTTGAGCTGAGTTTTTATTATAATTAGTTCATATCAGTGAGATCATACAATATTTGTCCTTTTGTGTCTGGCTTATTTCATTCAACATAATGTCCTCAAGATTCATCCATGTTGTTGCATGTATCAGGACTTCATTCCTTCTTATAGCTGAATAATATTCCATCATATGTATACCACATATTGTTTATCCATTTATCAGTTGATAGCTACTTGGGTTGCTTCAATCTTTTTCCAACTGTGAATAATGCTGGTATGAACATTGGTGTGCAAATGTCTGCTTGAGTCCCTGCTTTCAATACTTCTGGGTATATATCTAGTAGTGAAGTCGCTGGATCATATGGCAATTCTATACCTAGATTTCTGAGGAATCGCAAAACTGAATTCCACAGTGGCTGCACCATTCTACATTCTGACCAGCAGTAAATGAGTATGCCTATTTCTCCACATCTTCTCCAACATTTGCAGTTTTCTGTTTTGTTTTTTTTTTTTAATTTTTTATAGTGGCCATTCTAGTAGGTGTGAAATGATATCTCATTGTGATTTTGATTTGCATTTCTTTAATAGTTAGTTGTGATGGTTTGAAGCCTTATGGACCTCAGAGAGTATATTCTTAAAGCTAATCCATTCCATGGGTGTAAACCTATTGTGAGTAGGACATTTGATTAGGTTACTTCAGTTAAGGCATGGCCCAGGGTGAGTCTTAATCCTCTTACTGGAGTCCTTTATAAATGACATGAACATGGAGAGACAAAGAGAAATCCACAGAAGCAAGAGAGAAAGCCATGGAAGCAAAAAGCTGGAAGCAATGAAACCCAGAAGACAAGGGAGAGACCAGCAGATTTTTATTGGGATTGTGTTGAATGTATAAATTGGTTTGGGTAGAATTGTCAAATATCAATTGACCATAGATATGATGATCTATTTCTGAACTTTTAATTTGAACCCATTGGTCAATATGCCTATCTTTATGCCAATACCATGCTGTTTTGACCATTATAGCTTTGTAATATGCTTTAAAGTCAGGAAGTGTGAGTTTTCCAACTTTGTTCTTCTTTTGCAAGATGTTTTTGGTTATTTGGGGCTTCTTCTTACCCTTCCAAATAAATTTTGGTAATTGACTTTTCCATTTCTGCAAAGTAGGCTGTTGGAACTTTGACTGGGATTGCACTGAATCTGTAAATCAATTTGAGTAGAATTGATATCTTACTGATATTTAGTCTTCTAATCCATGAAGATGGACTGTCCTTCCATTTATTTAGGTTTAAAAAATTTTTTTTTTTAGTATTATTTTGTAAGTTTTCTGTGTACAAGTCCTTTACTTGCTTGGTTAAATTTGTTCTTAGATATTTGATTCTTTTGTTGCTATTGTAAGTGGCATTTTTTCTTGATTTCCTCCTCAGATTGCTCATTACTAGTGTATAGAAATGTTACTGATTATTGCAAGTTAATCTTATGTCCTACCACTTCACTGAACTCATTTATTGGCTCTAGTAGTTTTGTTGTAGTTTTTGGGACTTTCTATGTATATGGTCATGTTATCTGCAAATAGTGAAAGTTTAACTTCTTCCTTTCCAATTTGGATGCCTTTTATTTCTTTTTCTTGCCTAACTGCTCTAGGTAGAACTTCTAGTACAATGCTGAATAACAGTGGTAACAGTCGGCATCCTTGTCTTGTTCTTAGAGGGAAAGCTTTCAGTCTTTCACCATTGAGTACAGTGTTAGCTCTGGGTTTTTCAATATGCCCTTTATCATGTTGAGAAAGTTTCCTTCTATTCCTATCTTTCAAAGTGTGTGGTTTTGTTTTTTTTTTTAATCAAGAAAGGTTGCTGGATTTAGTCAAATGTCTTTTCTGTGTTAATTGAGATGATCGTTTGGTTTTTACCCCTTCAATTTGTTAATGTGGTGTATTACATGCACTGATTTTCTTGTTTTGACCCACCCTTTGCTACCTGGGAGAAAACCCACTTGATCATGGTGTATAATTGTTTTAATGTGCTGTTAGATTTGATTTATAAGTATTTTGTTGAGGATTTTTGCATCTATATTCATTAGAGAAATTGAAATTTTGTTTTCTTGTATATCTTTATCTGTGATATTAGGGTGGTGGCTTCATGGAATGAGCTAGGTTGTACTTCCTCCTCTTCAATTTTTTGGAAGAGTTTGAACAGGATTGGTATTAATTCTTCTTGTACTGATTGGTAGAATTCACTGTGAAGCCATCTGGTCCTGGGCTTTTCTTTGTAGGGAGGTTTTTGATGACTGATTCAATCTCATTACTTGTAAGTGGTCTGTTGAGGTCTTCTATTTCTTCTCCAGTCAGCATTGGCTGTACGTGCGTTTCTAGGAATTCGTCCCTTTAATCTAAGTTGTCTAATTTGTTGGCATAGAGTTATTCATAATATCTTCTAATGATCCTTTTTATTTCTGTGGGGTTAATAGTAATGTCACCCCTCTCATTTCTGATTTTATTTATTTGCATCTTCTCTCTTTTTTCTTTATCAGTCTAGCTAAGAGTTTGTCGATTTTGTTGATATTCTCAAAGAACCAATTTTTGTTTTTTTAATTCTATTTTTTTAATTCTCAATTTCATTTATTTCTGCTGCAATCTTTGTTATTTCTTTCCTTCTGCTTGCTTTGGTAGTAGTTTGTGATTCTTTTTCTAGTTCTTCCAGGTGTGTGGTTAGGACCTTGAATTTAGCTCTTCTTTTTTATTGTAGACATTTAGGGCTATAATTTCCCTCTCAGCTCTGCCTGTACTGCATCCCATAAGTTTTATTATGTTGTGCTTCATTTTCATTCATCTCAAGATAGTACTGAATTCTCTTGCAATTTCTTCTTTGACTCACTGATCATTTGAGCATGTTATCTTCCATATATTTGTGAATTTTCCAGTTCTCTACCTGCTATTGATTTCCAGCTTCATTCCATTATGGTCAGAGAAAGTGCTTTGTATAATTTTAGTTGTTTTAAATTTATTGAGACTTGTTTTGTGGCATGACATGTGGTGTATCCTGGGGAATGATACATGAGCACTTGAGAAGAATGTATATCCTGCTGTTTTGGGTTGCAATTATGTGTATTTCTTTAGGTCTAGTTCATTTATCATATTATTCAAGCCCTCTGTTTCCTTATTGATCCTCCGTCTAGATGTTCTATTTAATGATGAGTGTGGTGTATTCAAGTCTCCAACTATTATTGTAGAGACATCTATTTCTTCCTTCAGTTTTGCCAGTGTTTGTCTTGTGTATTTTGGGGCACCCTGGTTAGATTCATAAATATTTATGATTGTTATTTCTTCTTGGTGGCTTGACCCTTTTATTAATATATAGTGTCCTTCTTTTTCTTTTAAACAGTTTTGCAGTTAAAGTCTATTTTGTCTGATATTAGTATAGCTACCCCAGGTCTTCTTTGGTTACTCTTTATGTGGAATATCTTTTTCAACCTTTCACTTTCAATTTATTTATGACTTTGGCTCTAAGGTGAGTCTCTTGTAGACAGCATATTGTTGGATCATACTTTTTAAATCCATTCTGCCTTTGAGAAGTTTAATTCATTAACATTCAATGATCTTACTGTAAAGGCAGTACTTACTTCAACCATCTTATCCTTTGGTTTTTATATGCCATATCTTATTTTATCTCCCTTTTTATCCAGTTACCCTTACTGGTCATCTTCATTTTTACACTCTACTACAAGTCTCTATCTCCTTTTTCTTTCAGCCTGCACAACTCCCTTTAGTTTTCTTGTAGGGTAGGTCTCTTGTTGACAAACTCTCTCAGTATCTGTTTATTTGTGAATATTTTAAACTCTCCCTCAGTTTTGAATGACAGTTTTTCTGGATAAGGAAGTTTTGGCTGGTGTTTTTTCTCTTTCAGTACCTTAAATATATCATACCACTGCCTTCTTGCTTCCATGGTTTCTGATGAGAAATTGGTACTTAGTTTATTGAGTTTCCCTTGCATGTAACAAATCACTTTTTCTCTTGCTGCTTTCCAGATTCTCTTTATTTATCTTTGGCATTTGACATTCTGATTAGTATGTGTTTCAGAGTATTGCCTATTAGGATTTTTTCTGTTTGGAGTACATTATGTTTCTTGGACAAGTTTATTTATGATTTTCATAAGAATTGGGAAATTTGTGATCATTATTTCCTCAGATATTCTTTCTGCCCCTTTTCCTTTCTCTTCTCCTTCTGGGAAACTCATGACATGTATATTTGTGTGCTTTGTGCTGTCTTTCAAATCTCTGAGACCCTGCTCAATTTTTTCCATTCTTTTCTCTATCTATTCTTCTGCCTGTAAGATTTCTGCTGGCCTGCCTTCTAATTCTCTATTTCTCTCTCCTGCCTGTTCAAATCTGCTGTTGTAAGCCTCTAATGTATTTTTTAATCTCTTCAATTATGTCTTTCATTCCTATGATTTCTGTTGTTTCTTTTTTATACTTTCAATTCTTCTTTATGCCCACCCAGTGTCGTCTTAATATCCTTTATCTCTTTAGCCATCTTTTCCTTCATCTCCTTGAATTGATTTAGGAGATTTGTTTGAACATCATTGATTAGTTGTTTCAAATTTTGTCTCTCCTCCAAAGTTTTAATTTATTCCTTTGACTGGGCCATATCTTCCTACTTCTTACTATGGCTTGTAATTTTTTACCTGTCTAGGCATCTGCTTATCTTGATTAGCTTACTCTGAAGGTCATTTTCTCTCTCTCCCTAGGGTTTTATTGTTGATTGGCTTTGTGTTAAGACTCTTTTTGACACCTGGTTCACCATATTCTAGACCTTTATAATTTCTCATGTTTAACTGATGAGTTTTTTCCAGCTCTTATTCATCTGATTCTTGCCCTGGATATGTGATGCAACTTTTAAGATCGCACTATTTGTGCAATTATTTCACCCCTAGGAGAAAGCTTCCTTTCCTCTCTTCTTTCTCCAGGAAGCTTGATCTCTTCTGTTTTTGTTTTGCCCCTATAATTTTTTTTTACACTCCTTTCATTGCCTCTAGCTTCTTTTGCCTGGAGGACAAATTTTCTGGAAGGAGAGTCATTTTGAAAGGACTTCCCCAAGTCAGTATTTCTTAGCCAAAACAGGGCCAGGAAGGGCCCTGGAAGACTTGTAAGATCCTTCTCTTTCCCACGTGACTGACTTTTGGAATGTTTGGTATTTCAGGGGGAACACCCCTCTTCTACACACGCAGTGAAGGCATGACCTGGAAGCTTTTTAGAAATGCAGAATCTCAGACCCCCCAGACCTACTGTAGCTGAATCTTCATTTTAACAAGATCCCCAGGAGATTTGTAGCCCAATGAAGCTTGAGAAGGATGGGTACAATAGAGAGGGGGCCATTTTGTCCACATTGTTTTTTTCTCTACCAAAACAAAATAACTTGATATACAAGCCTGGCACAAGAAAGAAAGTCCTGTGACATCCCTATCCTTTGGAGTCAAGTGGGCCATATGGGCTCTGTGTGCTTTTATTGGATTATGGCAGAATGGATGGGGGCTCTTGAATTTCTGAGACTGAAGGGAGAAGGAATGTTCAGGACTTTCTGCTTAAAGTAAGGGAATAATGAGACCAAGTTATAGGCTGGAGATCCTTGCACAAGTTAATTTGCTTATTTTCATAATCCTGGTCAGTACTTCTGATATCATCCTACCAATGGCACACAGGGCCCCTGCTGGAGAATAGATAGACAGCCATCTCCCAGACCTTGCCACCCCTCCCCCTGCCTTCTCTTCTATTGTGTGCAGATGTTTCAGTTTGGCTTCATTCCACAGCCCAGGGGAGATTTAGGTCTAATGAAAAGGCCCGACCAGAACTTGAACCCAGAAGCTGGGAACAAGCAGCCCCAAATGCTTAACAGGGCAGGAACTCCCAGTAGCTGGGCCCCCTCCCCCTGGGTCAACACTCAAACAGCACACAATTGTCTCTACTGATGTGAAGCAGGGCATGTGGAGCAGATATGCAGACCCTGACAAACAGTTGGCCTTCTTGGGAGAATGGACTTGAGAGGATCTCTCCCCCTGTTCTTTTGGACCCTTTGTAGTTGTGTAAGTAATAAAATGGTCATTTGCTGAAAGTTTCTTTTGTGTCTGAGCCTGTGTTCTTACAAGGTGCCTGCAACAACTTGCTCCACTCTCCACAGCCCTAGGGGACCTGGAGTGAGATTGTACCCAGGCATCAGCCTTGTGATAGTTAGGCTAATGTGTCAACTTGGCCAGGTAATCATGCCCAGTTGTTTGGTCAAGAAAGCACTGGGCTAATTGTAATACAAGGACATTTATGGACTTCAGTCACTAGTGAGTTTACTGCATAGATAGCTGATTACATCTACATCAATCAGGGAAATTGCCATCAGCAATGAGTGACCCTTTATCCAATCAGTTGGATACCTTAGAAGGGGAAGTGACTTCAGTATTCAGAGAGAATTTCCCAGCTCGTCTTTGGACAGCCAACGTCTCCGGGAAACTCATCAAGGACCTTCATTCGACTTTCATTGGAGCCTCTGGTTTGCAGCCTGCCTGCAGAACCTGGACTTGTGCACCCCCACGGTCACATGAGAGAATCTTATAAAATCTCATATTATTGACAGATATCTCCTGTTGATTCTGTTTCCCTAGATAACCCTGACTAATACAAGCCTCTTAGAGAAAAACAACTCAAAGTAACACAGGGAAGGTCTCTCAGACTATGGAACAGTAATTCAGAGCAATTACTTCTGTCAAAAGTTCATTTAATACCTAGTGGGTGCATACTGCTTAGTCATTTTAGTCTCCCCAGGAACTCTGAAGCCACTGGTAAATATTGTCTTAGGCATTGAAGGAAATAGAGTGTTTAGTTATAGAGGCAACAGAGGTCCCTTAGGCCCCCATTTGCTAGCTCTGTGACCTAAGGCAAAATACCAGAAATCCGTTGGCCTTTATAAAGGGTATTTATTTGGGGGTACAAGCTTACTGTTACCAGGCCATAAAGCATAAGTTACTTCCCTCACCAAAGTCTATTGCCATGTGTTGGGGCAAGATGGCTGCTGACATCTGCCAAGAGTTCAAGCCTACCCGGCTCTTCTTTTTCTGGGGCTCCATTTCTCTCCAGGCTCAGCTGCTGTGTTCTCTCCACAAGGCCAGCTGCAGACTACCAGGTAAACAGCTCTGTCTCTCTCCCTGGGGCTTCTGCAGTGTCTAAGGAGTCGTCTCTATTCCTCTGTGTTCTCCTGTGTGTTCACTTCCAGGGCTCCATCTCAAAATTCAGCATCAAAACTCCAACTCACTCCTCTGCTCTGTCATTTAGTTTTATCTGTGAGTCTCCGCCCACCAAGGGGGCAGGGACTCAATGTCCCACTGACGTGGCCCAATCAAAGCCCTAATCATAATTTAATCATGCCCAGGTACAGACCAGTTTACAAACATAATCCAGCATCTATTTTTGGAATTTATAAACAATGCCAAACAATGCCAAACAGCAAGTTACATACAACCCCACCCCCAAGCTTTAGTTTCTCCACTTTAAAAATGATATCAGAGTGGTACTGACCTCATAGGTGTGTTGTAAACAGTAAGCTTAATAGTCACTCCGTAAATGTTAAGTATTACTCAGACTTAATGTCATTTTTCCAAGAGGTGAAAATTATATTTAAGGAGTGGAAGGAATCTTGAAGTCACCTTATGGAAAGGGAATGAGTATGGGAAAACTTCAAAAATAAAAAAGGCTTCCTTTTTCATTTTTGTCAGAGCCATTGTTTCTAATTCTAGGTCTGTCTTTGAGTCACTATATTCCCAAACAAGTGTAATTTCCCAGGGCCTATAAACAACTCTACAAAACACCAGGCATGAGCTGAAGGAGTATTGGAGGTCAATTGGAGGTCACAGAATTAGTTAATGGACAATGATGGATTACTATAGTAACTGTAGTAAAATATCAGATGATCTGTACCATCAATAGTGTTGGGAAATTATATGATGGTTGATTCTTGATTGTCAACATTGCTGGGAAGGAGAAGCATACAGCCAAAGATCATACTTTTGAAATGTGGCCAGGGACACACACTCATCAAGATGTGCATTTATGTTACACATGCACATGTGCACACACACACACACGCATCCTAACCCACAGGCTTGGCCCTGACCCTCTCCCTGCTTGGTCCTACCTCTATACCCCACCACCTGGCAGGAGTCCAGTGGGCAGGAAGTCCCAAAGGCAGGGCACGAGCAAAGGGAGGATTTTCAAGAGCCACTAACAAGTTTGCAAAGGTTGTGGGCTTCCTAAGGTAGATGCACTCTTGCCTTGTGATTACAGGGGCTTGAATAGCACAGTGCTTCCACTGAAAAATGATTTTGGTCGGGGAGATTTCGGAACTTGTAAATACAGCATGTGTGTTTGAATTTTTTATTCTGGAAGCTAACTGCTGAAAGCAAAATAATAAAAAAAATCTTCCTCTGTTTTATCTCTGGGAGAAGATAAAAATATGGAGAGGTGTTTTAGTTTGGCAGTGATCTGGGTGCCTTCAGATGGCCTGTTTTCCTTTTGAGTCAAGCTCACACTTTGGGGATTGCTGTTCCTTTGATCTTGTATTCTCTGTGTTTAGGTTCCCCTTTGTGCCTATCTGACTCATGTGTAACATCTTAATTACTTCAGGCCTCACTTCCTCCTCCAGTTCTCATTTTCTGAAATTCCTGCAAGGGTTGCCGAATAAACCTGTGTGGGGATCCAGCCCTTGGAAACAGCACGGAGACACCAGCAGCAGTGAGAGGAATTTCAAAGTTAGTTAAAAGGCACAGGAGGAGTGAGGGAATTGAATGAGAACCCCTCCTGGTTTTCAGCCTGGAGATGTAATACTGACTGTACTCCAATCCCATGCTCTTTGCAGGGCACAGCCCACACACCTTCCCTTGCAGAAGAGAGAATAATTAATGCTATGACTCCTTGGCTTGGTACTCAAAGCCCTGCTTTCATCAACAGTGCTCAAAATGTCTTAGGAGCACACAGCGTTATTACAAAACCCAGGGAGGCAGAGAAGGGTGATGGAGACCGTGTTACTCTTGGACCCGCTGGAACTCACCGGCTTATCCAGTGGGAGACCCCAAGCAAGAGAGTCCCGGGAAAGTGGGCCACCTCCCGGCAATCGTCGCTAGTTAGAGACTGACCACTTTTAAGTGGCTCTGTTCCGAGCAAGGTGGCTCACATGGGGCTGCATTTTAAGTGGCACAGGTGCTGAGACAGGCCGGGCTGTGAGGCTGTACACGCGGCGGTCCAATGGGAGGTAATTAAGAGCAACGAGCTGAAACGGTGGAAAAGCAAATGTAAGCCGCGCAGGAAAAACCTTCCTGACAGTGATGTCGACTAGCCAATGGCGTCTCCTCTTGAGGGAAGCTACGAAAGACCCATTCCTTGAGGCGTTTAAATGGATCCTGGCAACACACGGTATATGCTGCTGGGAATTGCGTCGCTCCTTTTTGGGACCCTACTAGAGTCGTCTTCGAAGGCTAATTGCTTGGATCTCTGGCCCCTTAGGTGCCATTGGAAGGGCCACTTAACAGAAGTTCCTCCAGTGGGATAATTTCACAGTGCGGAGTGATTTCTGCCTCTGCAAAGGGAAGATGCTGTGTTTTCATGTCAATATATACAACACAGCAAACCTCGCACCCGTCTCAGGGGTTGCGTGGGGCTGTTGGGTCTTAGAGGAAAAAATTTGAACACGCAATTTTCGCTTAGTTGGGTGATGCTTTGCAAAATATTTTTGAGGGAGTCTGGTTTGAGGCTGGCAGGTTTACCCTTCTAGCACACTCAGGTTTTAAAACGTGGTGATGGAAACTGGTTGGAATCCACCAAGCAGACGAGGTCACTCCTCTACCCTCTCTCCTTGATGACTTTGGGGACCACCCACGTCGCCAGGAAGTTGCCTCTCCAGAGATAATCATCTCGGAACACTTCTCTTTCTTGACTTGTTTACTTTCACAAAACATGACCATGCATTAGGCACCCTACAGAGAAGGCTTTGCAGGCTTTTTCTCTTTGTACCCCTTTCCTTCCTTAGAGGGGCCTCTGGCAGCTCTCCTTCAGGCAGCTGTTGAGAATACAAAGCTGGACTAAAACCACTTCAACGTTCAGTTGCTTTGGTCTTAGTCCTGAGTCTCATCAACAATGTGCCTTACATTAGAGAAGCATGGATTCATTTCTGGATAATTGCCATTTCAGTGACCTCCCTGTCTTTATATTTGTCCCTTCCAACCCATCCTTCCACTACAGCCAGATCCATCTCTGGAAACCACCCGTTTCATCATGACTCTCACTTTTGCAAAACCTTGCAATGGTTTTCAGGGTAGAGTACTTTGTTCCTGGTTATTTCCAGGGCTGGAATGAACTTCTTTTTCTTTCTGTAGGAATAGGTGGTTCTGGCAATATTTTGAGAGATTCAGACCTAATCATTTTAGACATTGTCTAGAATTGACATTAATGACGGGCTATTTCCTTTTCATGTTTTATGATTCAAAAATAGATTTAAACATTGAGGTTGACACAGGTTACATTCTGACTCCTTTACCTTTTTAAGCTCAGGTTCTTCTGTAAGATGAGGGGGTTGTAGTAGAACAGTGGCTCTCACACAGGCGGTATGCTGAATCACTTGGGATTTACTGCAAATTATGGATACTTGAATCAGAATCTTTGAAACTGGGCCCTGGGTATTGGAATATTGACAAAGCTCGCTGGGTCATTGTAATGTGCAGTAATTGTTGAGAATTACACATTAAATTACTTATAAGACACCTGTCATTCAGATATTTTTTTGGTGCTCTAATTCTTGAGCTCTTATAGGTCAGCTGGATATCTTAGACTAGTGTGAAGTAGGAGCCTTTTTAATTAGGGTCCAATTACAGTCTTAGGTCCAAATTAAATCTGCACTTATGTGACCATTATAATCCCAAACAAGACTCTCTTTCCCTTTGATTCCAAAAACAACTCCTCCCAGTTCCTCCATTCCTCAAAAACTTATTGAGCTCCTACTATATGTCAGAGGCCCCATTCTAGGGACTGGGGAAAGACACAATGGAGAACAGGACACCCAAGGAGCCTGTTTTCATGGAGCTTACATTCTAGAATCAGATCCAGACTAATACTTATATGAATCTCTTTTCTCTCCTGCTTGAATCTCATTCCTAAACTTTTAAAGGTATTCTTTTTTTAAATTTAATTTTATTTTCTTTAAAGATTTATTTCTATTACTTATTTATTCCCACTCCCCTCATTGCTTGCACTGCTGTCTGCTCTCTGTGTCCATTGGCTGTGTCTGCTCATCTTCTCTTTAGGAGGTACTAGAAACTGTTCCTGGGACCTCCCATATAGGAGAGAAGTGCTCAATCACTTGAGCCACCTTTGCTCTCTGCTTTGTTGTGTTTCTCATTGTGTTTCCTCTTTATGTATCCTTGGTGTGTCATCTTGTTGCATCAGCTCACCACATCAGCCCATCACACCAGCTTGCTGCTTGCTCATCTTCTCCAGGAGGCACAGGGAACCGAACCCCGGCCTCCCATGTGGTAGGCGAGAGCTCAATCACTTGAGCCACATCTGCTTCCCTCAATGATATTCTTTTGCCTTCTCATTCCCACTTCATCCCAGGCCAATGACATAAATAAAATCCACTTTTATATTTGGTCATCTTTCATCTACATGAAAACAATCAGATAAGGGCCAACAATTGTGAATGCAGTATCTCAAAGGTATTATGATGTCAATAGCAGGTAGGGTTGGTATCTTTTGATAGATAAAAAGGTTAAGGAATCTATCCATTTGTATGCACATGTTCTGCTCTATGTTTTAAAAAGTAAGTATCACTTTCTATTTGTAATGGACAGTGGTTCTTGCTATACCATTCAGTTACTCTCTTATTAGATGTTGGGGGAATGAAGACATTTTCCCTACAGTCCTCCATTTTTTTGTGTGTAAGGACTTCTTTTGAGTAACAATTCTAGATCTTCTACCTCCTTCCTTCCCTTTTCCTTTCACTGTAAGGGAGAAAGAGTGAATTATTTAATAGGCAAGTTTTGGGTACAGTGACTGAGCATGTTAAATTCAGCCTCTTTCTTTCTAATTTCTCTTTGGTACTTCTCAGTTTGCAGAGAGCATTCTCTGCCTCTCCATGCCATAAATCTGACAGAGGCAGTTCCCCATGGGAGACTGCATGTCTGTGAGGGGGCAAGTCCATTTAATTTCAAACTTGGATGGGGCACTGGGCATTCTCATACCCCAACACTTCCCATATTCTAAGTCCCTCTAGAGAATCATCATTCTCCAATTCCTAGTTTATGTGGGTAGGTGAAATTGACTCCACACGAGACCCACAATTATTAGTTGAAAAATGAACATATGATTCAATCAGATCCAATTAGCCACAATGAGGTTTTCTTCATTGAGGAATTCTTGATCCTATCTACTGGTTTTAAAGAGGATGCAGGATTAGAGCCATTACTGCTATCATTAAAAATATGAAGCCAAAATATGGAGAGAAACTGAGTCCAGATGACATTGTTTGAGCTCAGAATTTGGCACTGACTAAAACTAATTATGCCTCTGGACTTTTCATCTTAAGTGAGGCAATAAATTCCCTTTTTGCTTAAGCTAGTTTGGGTTCAATTTTCTGCTACTTGCAATAGCAAATGAGTCACTCTTCACATTATTTTTACATTGTTAGTTTTAATTGATTTTAGAAGATGACAGATCACTGCTATAACTCACTGTAGATCCTAGGAGCTAGAAATGACTTTAGAAAATCTCCTCACTATGAGGAGGATAGTCAGATTAAAATATTAAGAAACTAAATATTTTAGGCACCTATTTTAGTTTATCAGCTGCTAAAACAAATACCATACAATGGGTTGGCTTAACAACAGGAATTGATTGGCTCACAGTTTCAGAGACTAAAAGACTTGCTTCTTCTTGGGGTTGGTGTCTTCTGGCTTGCTGGCAATTTTTAGGGTTCCTTGACTTTTCCATCACAAAGCAATGGACATGGGGGCATCTTCTTTCTCTTCTGAGTTCCCCTGACTTCTACCTTCTGGCTTCTCCCTGTGGCTTTTCTTTCTGTGTCCAATTTCCTTTGTTTATAAGGACTTCAGTCAGATTGAATTAAGGCCCATCCTCATTCAGATTGGGCACACCTTAGCTAATAACATCTTCAAAGGTCCTATTTACAAATGGGTTCACACACACAGGACCAAGGGTTGGGACTTGAATATGCCTTTTGTGGGAGACATGATTCAGTCCCAAACAGCACCTTTTATTATTTTGATTTCTTTTGTATATTTGTTATTTTTTAGAAAGAATCTGTGTAATACTTGACTCCAGTAAGCTTCTAATACACCATTTTCAAAATATGAAGTTTATTTTTTTCCTTCTGATTAATAGGAGGACAAATCCTGTTCTCTAAAGTTTAATGAGCATTATAAATATCCTCAAGGAAAGGAGAAACTCTTTTGGGGGAAATTTTCTTTAGCTATATAGCAAGGTAAAAGACTGTGGTATTATTTTTTTGGGGGGGGGAGGTGTGTGGATTTCTGATGGAGGTAAACTATAGCCAGGAGGGTATTGAGGTTTGAATGGGCCAGACGAAGGGAGAAGAGCCTTCTGGTATTGGAGATGGAAATCAGTGGAATTGAGAGTTAGCCATATTCATGGCTGCTGTTATGAATTGTGTCCTCCAAAAAGACATGTTCAAGTCCTAACATCCAATCCAGTGAATGTGATCCTATTTGGAAATGAGATCTTTGAAGATGTTATTACCTAAGATGAGGCCAAACTGCATTAGGATGGGCCCCAACCAATGTGACTGGTGTCCTTATAAGAAGAGGGAAGGGAGTTGGGCACAGACAGAGGAAGAACAACATGTGACAACTGAGGAAGAAAGAAATATGGATTGCCGGCAAGCCAACTCCAGAAACAGAGAGAGAGAGAGGCATGGAATAGATTTAAGAAGAAGTATGGCCCTGCCAACACCTTGGTTTCAGACTTCTAGCCTCCAGAACTGAGACAATAAATTCCTAATGTTTTAACTTACCCAGTTTGTGGTACTTTGTTATGGTAGCCTAAGGCAGCTAAGATAGCTGCTGAGGTGGAGAGGGTAGCTAGCCATAAAAATATGTTTCCCCTTTACATTTTATAGAATTGTCCTTGAAAAGTGGCTGCCCAGTAAAAGACTATGTTTCCCAGCACCATTTGCACCTAAATATGGTTAGGTGACTAGCTCTAACTAAGGAAATGTGTGGGAAGTGATGTGTGTCACTTTCATGTCAAGGATTTCAAGATGTTATTAACAGGGAAAAATGTGAGAGGGTGAGGGGGTGGGGTATATAGGAAACCCCTATATTTTCTTTTTTTTTTCCCCCCTGTATTTTATATGTGACTTTTCTGTAACATAAAGCTTCTTTGAAAATAAAGGGAAAAAAAAATGACACTGGGGAGCATTCAGAAAAAAATTGTCACTGTACATAAAAGATAGATCTTAAAGGGATGAAAAACACAATGCAAACATTTTTATTTTATTTTGTATTTTGTATTTTTAAATTATTTTTATTTATTTATTTATTTAGGCTTTGTTTTGGGGGAGGTTTTGGATGGCAGAAAAGTAGCAACTGTGGCAGGGAAGGATCACTGGTGCAGGGTGTCATTGGTGGGGGGATGTGTGGGGAGAGGTGCACATGGGGCATGCCTCTATGGAATATGAATGTGTTCAAGTGGTCATGGGGTGTTGTCTCGGTGGGTGGAGACCCACAGAATAACCAATGGAATATTGAATTCCTATCCTGGGGAGTCCTACTATATTTTTTCCTAATAAGAATTTCTAGAGTGCGTGGGCAGTGCCTAACAAAGGAGGACAGACCAACATGCCAGGCCCTTGATATTGATGCTTGTACTTATGAACACTGTTCTTGTTTAAACTTAGCCTAGTAATATATATTGCCTAACAGTTACTTCCTGGAAGCCTCCTTGTTGCTCAAATGTGGCCTCTCTCTAAGGCAAACTCAGCATATAAACTCATTACCTTCCCCCTGGCATGGGACATGACTCCCAGGGATGAGCCTCCCTGGCACCAAGGGATTATTACCAAGCATCAACTAGCAATGCATTTGGAAAAAGACTTTGACCAAAAGGGAGAAATATTAAGTGCAAAAGAGTTTTTATGGCTAAGAGATTTCAAAGTGAGTCAGGAGGTTATTCCAGAGGTTACACTTATGCTTATCTTAGGAGGATCTCATTGATTGCCACAGTAAACAGTGCCTCAAGCAGGGGTGTTCCTGAGGGCTCTAGAGACATCTGGACACTATAGGCAGGGCAGACAACCCCAAGAATCAGCACCGTGTCAGTGGGACTTACCTTATAAAATATGATAACCTATCCCCCCCAATGTATCGGAGTTAGACTCATTTATAATTTTCCTACACATGGTTATCATGCCCTTTTTATTTGAACCTATAATTAGCACTATACCCATTAAATTTGTGTCCCAGAGACTTAAATCTTTTGGCTGTTCATATGCCAGTTGAGCCCTGAATCTCAGCAGAGTTGTAGCCAACATCTACTCTCCATTTCATTGGACTCACCCAGGACAACTAACAAAAAGATGATGATGGACATGCCTATCATCATGTCTTGCTTGCAATTATCTACAATTACAAGCAAGACAGTTCCACTCATCTGCTCCATGAGATGAAGCCTCCTCTCAATCTGAAGCAGAGTGGGCATCACCATCTCAAAATCCTCAAAATTGAGGAATGAACAAACATAAGGGGGGAATGCAACTTTTGATCAAAGTAAACTTATTATTCTTGTAGTAATGGAAGAACCCGTAACAGTGATATAAAGGCAGTGGTTACCAGAATTTCTGAAGGGAGGAAGAGGGAAGAATAAGTGTAACATGGGGCATTATTGGGACATTGGAGTTATTCTGTATGACTTGCAATGATGGATACAGGCCATTATACATTTTGTTAAAACCTATAAAATTGTGTGGTGTAAAGTGTAAACTATATTGTAAACTATAGACCATGTTTAGTAGCAATGCTTCATTATGTGTTCATCAATTGTAACGAATGTACCACACTAATGAAAGATGTTAGTGGGGAAAAATGTGAGGAGGGAGGTGATGAGGTTTATGGGAATCTCCTATATTTTAGATGTAACCTTTATGTAATCTATGCTTCTTTAAAAATAAAATAAAAAAATATTTTATAAGCACAAAAAAAGTGGTCTGCTTTCTTGATACCTTTCCCATCTTCCATCTGTATGTTGTCCAAGTGGTTAGTAGGGATCTAAGCTCAAAGAAGCTTGGATCACTGAATCACAGAGTGAAAGAAAACTTGCTTTGGACCATTTTGTGAAGTGGAACTAAACTTCTACTGTGTTTGCACATTATGTACTTGTATTATGTATTATTACACTGAGAACTCAGTGATTCTCAACGTGTGGTCTGCAAACCAAGAGCATCAACATCACTGGGGACTTTAAGAAATGCAAATTCTCAGGCCACACCCCAGACCTACTGAATCAGAAACTCTGGGATACAGAAATCTTTGTTTTAACAAGCCTTTTAGGTGATTCTACTGCACACTCAAGTTTGAGAATCATTGCCTTTTTTTTTTTTTTTTTTACCAACTTCACTCCTCCCCTCCCTAGTCAATAGATTAGTTGTTTCTCTCAGCTTTTCCTTTACTTGATTAGACTCTAAAGGATCTTAAACTGTTGGGCTTAATTAGGGATGGTGGCTGAAAGTATAGAATAATATTGGAAAAGCTGGTGCAGGTGGGAAGATATTTGATGAGTTTGAAGTTATGCTGAATTTTGAGAAAGAGAAACATCTTTGCTTAAAAACAACTTTTGCTCAGTGCTAAATATTTTCACTTCTAAAAGGGCATATGCCCTAGAACAGGGATCACAACCTTTATTAGGGTTCTGCAGGGGAGCAGAACCAACAGGGTATATGTGTGTGTGTGTGTAATGAAAATATTATGAGATTTATTGTAGGAATTGGCTCATGTGACTTTAGGGATTGGCAAGTCTGAATTCTGCAGGGCAGGCTGCAAGCTTCCCCAGGAGAAGCTGGCTGGTTGAAGTAGAGATGGAAATTCTTCTTTCCAATTGCTGAAATCATCACTTCTCCGTTTAAGGCCTTTAACTGATTGCATGCGACTTCTTTCATTGCTGAAGGCAGTCTCCTTTGGTGATTGTAGATGTAATCAGCCATAGATGCAATCAACTTACTGATGATTTAAATCCACAAAACAGCTTCACAGTAACAATCAGACCAGTGCTTGCTTGACCAAATAACCTGATGCCATAACACCTAGCTGACACATTAATTTAACCATCACACAACCCAAATGCCTACCAGCTAATCAAGGGAAGCCGGCTGAGTGGAGGGAAGCATACTAAGATACAACTGATTGTCCAGAATGTGTGAGACTAGTGTTTTCAGATTTAAATACTTTTTAAAGAGAACTGGAAATTTTGATTTTCATGTCAAATCTTCTGGTCTGTAAATGTTGGTTTACATTAAAAACAGAACAAATAATTTGTGTGGGCCAAACATGCCTGAGGGCTGAATGTGTCCCTTGGGCTACTAGTTTCAAAACCTTTGTCAGGAAGAAGGAAGGAACCAATCAAGCTGGTTAATGTCTAGTCTTCATCATTAGGAGGCAAAATAACTTTTACACAAATGATGAGCTTCAAAGGAGGGAGGACTCAGAGCTATAAAAAGTAGTTGCCAAGGTAACATCTTCCTGATCAGAAAGGGACTACAATCAAGTTTTATGCAGTCGCAGTGGGAGAATGAAGCATCATCTTTCTCTGTATTCTTTCTGTTTAAGATCAGTGAGGAAATGGATGTGGATGCAGTGCGGCTGCCTGAGATTAGCAGGAAGCAATTCTTTTCCCATTTGGAGAGACCCCAGTGAGACCTGCTCTCCAACAAGCAACTCGAGGAAGTCACACCATTAAATCTTCCAATTTGTTAACAGCAAATCAATGAACTCCGATAGCTGCTGCCCTAAGCTAGCAACCAGGGAACTGTGGACAAGCTATTTGATACCTGAATTTTAGTGAAAGAAAGTCAAAACTTTTTCTTAAAGCAGGGAAGTCAAAAAAAGAAAAAAAGAAAAAAAAAAAAGAAAAAAAAAGGGGGCTTGCATTAAGCAACAAGGGAAGAGAGTTGAAATTTTGTGGAAGAGAGCAGACTGTTTTAAATTGTATCTTTATATAAATCTATTGTAAAAGTATTGGTAATTTGTGTTTTGGTGTATGTTTGTACCAATAAACTAATGAGAAAGGATTTTTTTTTCATTTAATTGAAGTTTAACTTTATTTTCTGTTATGAAAATAAGACATTGTTCTAGGCCTTGCCAAACTTAGTGATTGTTTCCTCTCTGGGCAAGATGTTTTTTGTTTTTGTTTTTTTTTTCTTTAGATTTATTTATTTCTCTCCCCACCCCCATTTTTTTGCGCTCGCTGTCTGCTCTCTGTGTGTTCTTCTGTGTCTGCTTGTCTTCTCTTTAGGCGACACCTTCCGGAGTGGGGAGAGGCACTGAATCTCTTTCGCCACCTTAGCTTCCTGGTCGGCCGCGTCTCTCTTCTGTGTCTCTTTTTGTTGCATCATCTTGCTGTGCCAGCTCTCTGCACGGGCCAGCACTCCTGTGTGGTCCAGCTCACCGTGCGGGCCAGCTTGCTTTTTCACCAGGAGGCCCTGGGAATTGAACCCTGGAACTCCTATATGGTAGATGGGAGCCCAATCACTTGAGCCACATCCGCTTCCCCAAGATGGTATTTTGGTATGTTTTCAGTACAATGAGATGGATGTTTTCGAAGACCAAGAGACAGATACTTGCTTGAGGGGTTTTACTCTTTTTTTAATCCCTATCGAATATTCAGATATTTCCTCTACTGCCTTTGACTGCTGTCTGAGTATGGGCTTCTGATATATGAAGAGTTCTGGGCCCTAGAGGTGGCCTTGCTTATTTTGTACTGGGGGCAAATGACAGGGGTTTGACCATGGTATAGTCAAGCCTCTTTTTCATACAACAAACTATCTTAAACGACTTTTCAGAAAGATTTATCTCATTCCTTTTGAGAGCTGCGTAGAATCTTTGACACATGGAGGTCTCCAAATATTGGTTGTTGTTTAGAGTGTATCCTGGTTTTGCTGTTACAAGCAATATTACAATAAATATCCCAGCAATACATACATTTTTGCTTATACCATATTAACATTTTTGTAGGATAAATTCCAACATGTGAAATTGAAGGGTCAAAGGATATATGGATTTAAACTTTTAATAGCAGTTACCCAATGGCCCTACAATGGGATTATAACAGTTTATACTCCCACCAACAGTTTATGAAACTGCTGGTTTTCTCTCAGCCTAAATGTATATTATAAAATTTCTAGTCTTTACCTATCTGGTATGCAAAAAATAGTGTTTCATTGTTCTAATGTGTGTTCTTTCATTATGAGAGTGTTTGAATACCTTTTCATATGTTTTAAAACCATTCATATTTTTTTTTCAGTGAACTGTCTATTCAAATACTTTGCTCAAAAATTGTTGACATTTTAAATTGTAAAAGCTCTTTATGTATTAAGAAATGTAGTCTTTTGTCACATGAAGATTGTTTTAAAAATAAATAACTAGATCATGTTCTGAGTGTTCACAGTCTCAGTCTAACACACATAGGGAAGGCCTAGCCAAGAGCTACAACCCACAATTTACTCAGTGGAAGGTGCATGAATCTTAGGCACAGGAGGTAGCCTGGAAATAACTTATCTGCACATGAAAATCTATGAAGCCAGGCAAAGTCTTAAGACCACACATAGACAATTAATTGAGTGCTTAGTTCAAGGTCATGGGCACAGGTGATGGTCTTTGGAGGTGGCTGGATGAATGTGTGGTGGGTAGAGAGGTCTGGGCTCCATCTGAGGGCTAGGACTCTCATGCCAGGGAATAGGACCCAAGTTATTTTCATTTGTATTCAAGGACAGCCATTTTGTCTCAATGCTTCTTGTGTGTAGAGAATACTTAGTCCCTTTTTGCCGCCAATGCCTTTCTGAGTTAGTGCTTTACTTGCATTCAGAGGGCAGCTTGATTAGGCCAGCTCTAGACCCTCTTGGGGATAAGAGGCAGATTTTCTTTTGTATTCCCTGTGTGGTCTCCACATGCCCATTGTCTAATTTTGGGCCATAGGCTGGCCTAAAGTTCTCTATTAAGGCTAATGCTAACACCATCATCAGAGTAAACCTAATTTTTCTCCTAGGGTAGTTATAAAAAAAGCATCAGCTTAAAACTTTGGAATGTACTTAACTAAGAACAGAAACCATTGCTCTGTTAATTCCTTCCTGGAGATGATTCTTTCTTCTGAAATAGGCCACTTTTCAGACTGGAAATCACCCCAAATCCTCAGATAGCTCAATGATTTTCACAAATGCTTCCAGCAAACTGTTGTTTGCACTGGGTCTTGTCAGGGACTCACTTAAGAGCTTGATTTGTTACGCATTTATTGACATTTTAACATTACATTTTGAGCTGCCTAAATAATTGTAATATTTACCAGAAAAAAGAAATCAAAGAAATGAAAGTACCTAAAATTATTTATATCTCAGTATTATAAACCTTAGTTTCCTGTCCGAAGCATAGGGAGTTACTCATTTTTAAAGTCATCTCTAGCTACTGGGAGTCTGTGGTGATGTATATAGACAGATGGTGTGTAGATTGAGAAAATCACTGAATATAATGGATTGCCAAAATAGGAGGTGTGAGTTCAAAGTCTTCACAGACAAACAAAAACTGATAGAATATGTTACCAAAAGACCAGAATTACAAGAGATATTAAAGAGGGTGCTGCAGCCTGAAAAGAAAAAACAAGGGTAAGGGATTTGGAGAAGAGTTTAGAAATGACAATTATTAGGAAGGGTAAACTAAAGGATAAGAAGACAGACAGTAGAATGGTATGACAACAGAGAACCGAGGAACAAAATGGATGAAGTAAGTAATGCCTTTGCAGTAATAACACTGAATGTTAATGGATTGAACTCCCCAGTCGAAAGGCATAGACTGAAAGCATGGATAAAAAAACATGAGCCATCTATATGCTGTCTACAAGAGACCCACCCCAGACATAAGGACACAACAAGGTTAGAAGTGAAAGGTTGGAAAAAGGTATTCCATGCAAATAGTAACCAAAAAAGAGCTAGAGTAGACCAGATAAATGTAAAATAACAATATTATAGTATATGAACAATAATTACTCAGTGCAACTAGAAAATTGTTCCTATGATCAGTATTCTGTAAGTTTCTTCATACAAAATAAACACTTGCTTTTAATGAGGAGGACTGGAGAAGAGATATATATATTTTTTGATATTTCATTTTTCCTTAATCCTTTCTTATGCATACTCATTAATTAAAATAATCCATTTGGATCAATAATGATTTAACATGACTAATGTTGAAAAAGATTTTGAGTTTTTCTGCTTCATAAAATTATGAGTTGAAATATTGTTATCTGCTGTAATTCATTCCAATAAGATGTGAAGAATTCCCAAATAGAAATTTGAGTATCCAGAAAGAATTATGGCCTAAATGGAAATTAAATAACTAAACCAATAATTTATTTCATTCTTAAAGATTATTATATCCAATAGTTAGAGCTGTAATATAAAAATTAGAATTATGTTATAATTAATTTCTATTATATTAGAATTGTTATTTTCATTTATAAATATTTGTTGCTATACTATCTATTCCTTATAATTGTTTATATTAAATCTAACCTGGCCTTGCACTCTCTTTTAAAATTTGTAATTTCTTTCCATCTATTTTTCTACTTATTTTACAATTTTACAATAAAGGTCTTTTTAACAGCTAAAAAAGCCATTGATTATACACTTTGGATAGATCATATAGTATGTGAATATTATCTCAATAAAATTGCTTAATAAACAAATAAATAATTGTGCAAGAATAGCCAGAAATAGCAGCTATGTACAGCAGGGGAAACAGATTGAGAGGGGAGGAATTTCCTTGGTGGTTTGTTTGTTTTTTGCTTTTATTATTATTATTGAAATAATGAAAATGCTTTAATAATGACTGAAGTGATGAATGCACAACTATGTGATTATACTAGATGCCATTGATTGTACACTTTGGATAAATTGTGTGCTTTATTAATATGTATCAATAAAATTGATTTGTTTAAAAAAAATAGGATGGGTTGGGGGATAAATACACCAAATGTAAGATATGGACTATAGTTAGTAGTAATATTTTGATGATGCTCTTGCATAGTTTGTAACAAATGTTTCACAACAATGCAAATTGTTGGTGGAGGGGTGATGTATGGGAGCCCTGTATGATGTTATGCATGTTTATTTTGTCAGTTCAAAGCTTTTATTATTTTATTGTTTATGTATGTTCATGTAAGAATGATATACTTCAATTAAAAACCAACCAAACAAAACAAAACGAAATGGGAGGGATGATCATCAAATAATGAAATCAACTGAAAAAATCAGACCTCAGCACTCAAATTGTAAGAGGAAAATGAGGACTGGAGAGAGGAAGTAACTTGCTCAAGGTCTTGTGGGGACCAACCAGTACAGCCAGAATCCACTCTCACGTCTTATTGGTTCTATGGTCTTAGCCACGTGTCATTCCTCTTTCCAAACTGTAGGCTTAAGCTGGGCCAGGAGGGGCTTTACAGGAGTGGAAGACTGTGAATGGTGCCTTGGGGGATGGACTCTGGTTTTACTGTGGCCATCCCTACTCTGGGAGAGGCCGATGACAGGCATTGTTGTTCTTGTTGGCTAAGCATCCAGGTTAGCTAATCTATTTTTTTTTTTTTTTCATA
>JAQZBX010008822.1:0-47310 GCA_029593785.1 Cabassous unicinctus | reverse complement strand
GAAGCGAACCCGGGGCCTCTCATATGGTAAACGGGTGCTCTATCCATTGCGCCACACCCGCTTCCTGCCGTGAGGTTGCTGCATCAGCCCACCGCACCGCTCAGGCCGGCGTGCCCTCACAAGGAGGCCTCGGGACGTGAACCCGGGCCTCCCATATGGTAAACGGGGGCTCTATCCACTGAGCCACACCCGCTTCCCAACCACTATCTTTTTATCAATGTTACAAGTTCTTCCGCTAATACAAGACAATAACTACAATAACAATAAATGTACTTTGGTCAGTGGTTACACTCTCCCCTTATGTTTGTTCATTCTTCAGGGTTGAGGGATTTGGGATGATGTCTACTCTGACTGCATCAGGCTGAGAGGGGACTTAGATATTGTGGGGCAGGTGGAAGGAACTGTTCTGCTTGCAGTTGTAGATACCAAATGCGGCCTCTCTCTAAGCCAAACTCAGCAAATAAACACTACTTTCTTCCCGACCTGGGACATGACTCCCAATGATGAGCTCTCCTGACACCAAGGGATTACTACCAAGCATTAACCAGTGATGCATTTGGAAAAAGACCTTGACCAAAAGGGGGAAACATTAAATAAAAAAGAGTTTTTATGGCTAAAAGATTTCAAAGTGAGTCAGGAGGTCATTCCGAAGGTTACGCTTATGAAGGTCTCAGACAGATTTCATTAACTGCCACAGTAAACAAAGCCTCCAACAAGAGGGCTCCCAAGGGCTCCAGGGACGCCCAGACACCAGAGGCAGGGAGCACACCTCATGAACACAGCACTCCTCCAGCACCCCTCCTCGCAGGAAGGTTTTTGAGAGTAGCTAAGCCTATATACTTACTTTACATGTCAGGAAACTGAAGGAAAGTTTAGAGTTTGCTGTAGAACCCAGGTCTAATTGCAGATTTCACTTTTCGATGCAGAATTATGTTAAAAGAAGTAAAATATTCAATCAAGGGTATGTTCAAATGCATCTGATCAACACCAGCCATTGTGCTCTAACTAAATCTACTTAAGGAAAGATAAACTCAGAAAATTTCAGCTTTTGAGAACCTTGTACATAGGAGTTGAAATGGAAAGAAAATCTCTAGAGAATGAGAGGCCATATAAAAATGAAAAGTAACCACTTGTCTGAGTTTCCTGTAGTTTTCAAATTCAGGCTGATACTTGAGTGCTGGATCTAGGCAGGGATTCTGAGAGTTCTAGCTGAGTGTGGTTGGGGAGCCAGCCTTGACACAGAATGGAAAGCCAATAGGTGTTAGGAATTCAGTATGTTGAGGTGATACTGAATTTAAGAACCCAAGCAGACAGAATACACTAAAGCATCTACTTAGAGATATTGGTCTGAGCAGCAGAAGTTGGGTATGATGAAATGGGTGGAAACTAGATACATCAGAGCAAGGAAACCTAGATCAGCCAGAAAATTATGGGTTGACATTCTAGAGACTTTCAAAGGAGAGCCTCACAGTCACCAGGATATGGGAAGGAAGTATTAAGGAAGCTAAGCCAATTTGGACATTGTTATCTGTGACCATTTCAGAGGAAGCTGTTGTGAGATAGAAGAATGTGGCAGGGAAGAAGTATTCTAAAGTTTTCTTTGATGCCTGACCTTGGGAATTGTCCTCTTGGACTGCCCTCTTTGTTGGTCAGTTGTTTGTTCCAGAGATGGCCCAGACTAGGTCAAATGAAAGCAGGTCTTAAGTTCACTAAAGTCTTTGGTTTCCTTTAGGTGCGGGATCTGGATGGTGAGAATGCAAGATGGTAATTGGGAAGATCTGTTGACTGTGTCTTTTTCATTCAGACAACAGATATTTATTGAGCACCAATTTTGTGCCAGGCACTGGAGATAGAACTGTGAACATGACAGATATGGTTCCTGTTTTCATGGTGCTTATTATATTTAAAAAGGGCAATAAACAAAGACGTGAATAAAATTAAGTACAGACATACTGTGAAAGATATTAGGATATTGTAAAAGGATATCACAGGATGGAGGAGATTCTTTATAACAGTTTGGGAAGTCCTATCTGATAAGGTAGTATTTAAGGTGCTATCCAAAAGATGAGAAAGATTTGTCTTTTGAAGAGTATTCCAGGATAAGGAAGAGCAAATAAAAAGAACCCGAGGAAGGAAAGCTTTCAAAGTATTCTAGGAAATGTCAAAAGACCATGTGACTAGAGCATGGTTGGCATTGGGGAGAACGATATGAGGTGAGTGTGGCAGTTTGAGATTATTTATGAATCCCAAAAAAAGACTGTTTGTAAACTAATCTATTCTGCTGGGTGTGATACCCTTTGTGGCCGTTGGGCAGTTTGATGTAATTATGAATTCCGAAAATATAATTGGATCATGCTTGTAAACTGATCTGTTAATCTGGGCATGATTAAGTTATGATTAGGGTGTTGACTGGGCCACGTCAGTAGGGCATTGAGCCCCACCCCTTGGTGGGTGGGGAATCGAATATAAAAGTCAAGGCAAAGAAGAGAGTTGTTGCAGTTTTTGAGAAGCAGTTTTGATGTTGGAAAGAAGGCTCCAGGAGAAGAGAAGTGAGCCGTTTGCCTGATTATCTACAGCTGACCTTGTGGAGGAACCAGGAGCTAAGCCCAGAGAGAAATGCAGCCCCAGGAAGAGAGGAACACAAGAAGCCTGAACCATGGCAAACATTGGCAGCTGTCTTGCCCCAACACGTGGCAATGAACTTTGGTGAGAAGAAACTTAATGCTTTATGGCCTGGTACCTGTGGAATTCTACCCCAAATAAATACCCTTTATAAAGACCAACCCATTTTTTGGTATTTCACATTAGCACCCCTTTGGCTGACTAATACACCCTTTGAATGCATTAGACTCAGCTGATATGTCTTGATTAAATTACCTGTTAGGATTGGGGCTTTGATTTGACCATGTGAATAGAGCATGACTCAGGGCTGAGTCCCCACCCCCTTGGTGGGCTGATATAAAAGAACACTCACTCATGAAGACACACGGAAGAGGAGAGAGATCTTTCATGTTTGATCCTGGGGCCCTGGGGAGAGAGGAGCCATTTGACTCATAGTTTGCAACAAAAGATAATAGAGCAGCTGAGCAGCTGATAAGGCCTGGAAAGAAACAAGCCCTTGGCAGAGACTGATATAGGAAGCCCTGAGAGACCAGGCAGAGATCGCCCGCCATCTTGTTTCAACACAGGGCAACTGACTTTGGTGAAAAAGCAGCCTTAATTTGGACTCTTCAGGGCCTCGTAACTGTAAGTTTTTACCCCACATAAATACCCTTTATAAAAGCCAACAGATTTCTGGTACTTTGCATCAGCACCCACCCCTTTGGCAGACTAATAGAGTGAGTTTGGAGAAATAGGCAGAAGGTGACAGTGGATCTTATTGGTGTTAGTAAGTGTGGTAATTAGCCTCCATGGTGGTCCCCAAGGATACTCCCACATTGTACCAGGGTTGGCCTTTGTGAGCAATGGAATATGATGGCATGTGATTCTGGTATTTATTTGGTTATAAAAGACACTTTGGTTTATGTGTTGGTTGTGCTTTTCTCTCTCTCTCTCTTTCTTTCTTTCTTTGATGACTTGCTCTGGGGGAAACCAGGTGCCATGTTGTAAGTAGATCTATGGAGAGTCCCACATGGCAAACAACTGAAGTCTCCTGCCAATAGCCAGGTGAGCAAATTGGAAGTGGATCCTCTAGCCCCAGTCAAACCTTCAAATGACTGAAGTTGCCACTGACAGCTTGACTGTAATATCATGAGAGACGTTGAACTGGAACCACCCTGTTGAGCCACTTCCCTCACATCACAAAAACTGTGAGAGAGATAAATGTTGTTTTAAACCATGAAATTTGTGGTCATTTTAAAAAAAACATAGCAATAGATAGTGATTGTAGTTAAGAAACTGGATTTTAAGTGCAATCTCCTTTTGAGACAAAGGATAATCTTGGCAAGTATGCTTGACCTAAAGGTTGACCAAGTAATCATTTAATGTTTATTGACTCTTTGTGGGCCCTCTTCCCTATAAACAATGATATACTTGGTCTCCTTGTGTTTATGACTCAAATACCAATAGAATCAAGAAGTCATTCTATTGAAAACAAAGGCAGGACTACATTTAGAGCTTTAATAAGATACTGCTACCCTCTTCAGTTCCAAACTGAGGAAAGAACATTGGGCATGTTGACGTTTATGCTAATTCAAGCTAATAAATATTTGTAGAGTAACTTCTTGGAACAGTTCTGTGTTTTGCTCTACTGGGCAATAGCTTTGACCTGGGTCACAGTTCCTGTCTTTTAGTTACTCACAACCTGTGGGGGAATGGATTATTTTTGGCTTTGCCCAAATTGTTGCTGCCTCTGTTCTCCTGGCCAGATAGCACTTGATTCTTGTTCATCACAAGGAGATGGAAATTGAGAAATGATGGAACACCAAGAGACAAAGACTGTTCAAAGTGTTTCTCCTTCGTTTCCTAGCAAATACAAATACTATTTCCAGTCCTATGTAGAAGCTGGTATTTTTCCCATCTGAAGAAGGTTGGATTCAAGAAATTGATAAGGCTTTCTTGTTATTGGGGTGAATACCAAGGGGTTTTGTCTGAAGCTTGAAGTCACATCCTGGGGGAGGCAACTAGTAACTGATCCAAGCCTGGGGATATTCTTATTCTGTTACTGCTTCACTCAAGGTAGAAATTTTGAGTCGATTGTGACATCCAATCACCATTTTATTTTAATTTATTCAGAACACTCAGAGACAAGCCTTTCCCTGTTTTATATGCCCCAAAAAAGTAAGCAAACATGATTTAAAAACAAAGGGGCTTTGAGCATGTGCATGTACCCCTCTGTGTTGCAAGCAGCCTTTCTCTGGATGGTATACAGAGGCCTTTGCACACTTTTCTTCAAGAAAACAGACAAGACCCTGTCCTTTAATTGTTTTTGTTCTCCAGGAGAAGCAAAAAGCATTACATGGGAGTTACAGGGAAGTCAGGCTGATTGGAGGAATTTTTTTCCCAGGGGCTTCCCAAAACACAAACATACCCAGAACAAACACTAATATAAGACATCTGATAGGTGTGTCACTGGAGGTACATATTTCAAGGTTTCTTAGAGATCTGGGGACCTCATCTTGGAATTCTGAGCAATCTCAATAAACAGGCCCATCATCTCTGTGAAGAAGAAGGTCAGCTGGGTGCACTGGGATGGAATTGATTGGCCAAATTGCCAATGATTGCAGAATGATCCAGCAACAGTCTGGAGCCAGGAGGACAGAAACAGCTGTAGCCAAGCTGCACTGAAATCTGTCTCTAATTACATTCACCCAATAAAAGCTTGGGTATTTACCATTGGAAAGAGACTCATAATGGCATTTACATCTTTCATCCTTCCAAATAATTTTGCTAGGTTTATTCCTTCCCCTAGCTTTGAAGTGCCAAATGTTGGGAAAGTGCATTTCCAGGATGCCCTATTTCTTGCCTGATGCAATGTAAAATCATCAAGTAATTACTAATGCTAAGAGAGTGACTGTTTCTTGAAAAAGAGAGCAGGTCGTTTCTCTAGGGCACAACTGTATCTGTGTTGTTGCCCTAGGAAGATCAACCAGCCACAGTTCTGCATTTATCTGATAGCAGCCAGCCCAGGTTAACTATATGTTTCTGGGTTAATCCTAGAGATTGCCATTGGGTACAGATTTACACAGTTCCATTGTGGATAATGTGGTGTTCCATTTGTACTGGGAGTGACATTAATGGTCAATAAAGGCCTCATAAAGTGCTTTACATGCTGGTGCCGAGCTTGCACATAGCAGGACAGTGGAAGCCATTAAACAGTTTCTGGCTGCTGAATGGTGTTCATTTTCAGAGCCTTGTCTGTGTTATGTTCCTGAACAGAAGTGTTTCTGTGACACATGGGGATTATACTGTTTTCTGAAGTCTTAATCTTAGCCTAATACTTGGTTGTAATTTGAAAAATGACACCATTTTCTGTATAACATAGTGTTACAATGATTGACTTTGGAACCAGACAGACTTGGGTTCAATTCTATCTTTGTTTCTTACATGAGTTCAAGTCCCTTAATTTTACTGAGCTTTGGTTTCCATTATATGCTAAGGGGGATAATAATAAGAATAAAATTAAAGGGTAATGCCTTTTCATCACCCTTGGTTCCAAAGCAGGTGTATTCTTGCCTTTGATAATAGATACAAACTGCTTAGAATGCTGCCTAGCACTCATTAACCATTCAATAGGTGGTAGTTACCATTGTTGGAAGCTATTATTACCCTCAGTTTCCTAATTCAGAAATTGAAAGTTGACTGATACTACCTCTGGTTACTCTATGAATTCATTGTGAGAGCAAGTTTAGATGCTCTAGTTATTTCTTTTGGATCTGATATAGTTTTCATAACACTTTTTTTTTGCCTTAGATGGCTTATACTGAGAGATTTCTGTAGGAAGCTTCTTTGCAGATTTTCTTTTAATAAAACAATAGGGCACATTTCTTCTTTCAATTTCTTCTTTTGCTCTCAAAGTATGCACTTTGCTTAGGCCGAACCACCTACTCCATTCTTTCTCAACCCACGTAGGCCTACCTTTACTCTTACTCCTGATGAGTCTGGGGACCTCTCAGCCAGCATATGTTGATCTTGAATGTTCCAGTTTTCCTTCATTAGGATAGAGCCCCAAGAAACAAAATTAAAAGGAGATCAAGAATAAAGACAGAATTTAATTCTTTCTGTTTCAGTTTGCTGCTTGATTTCTTTCAAACTCATTCAATATTGATAAGCCTGAGAAATAGGCTTGCCAACTGTGATCAATTGGCAATGTCTTTTTGGAGCACTGAGTTCTAAAGGTTTCACATGTGTCTGGGCTCAACAGTGAAAAATTGCAGTGTTCAATTTAAAATGACTTCTATGGGTATAGAAAATGAAGAAACTGGTGGCATTTGTGCCAAGTATTTGCCATCCATGCCTTAAGATTTTTGGATAACAGTAATGCTAGAAACTCTCTTAGAGCTAGAGTCATTGCTGATCCATCTTGACTCATCCCAACAAATATTTAGAGCTTTGCATTTTGTTTCTCAAATTTATTTATTTGGCAAATATTTGTTGAAGTGCCTACAGCGTTGTATTAGTCAGCCAAAGGAAGTGCTGATGCAAAATACGAGAAATCTGTTGGTCTTTATAAAGGGTATTTATTTGGGGTAGAAGCTTGCAGTTACCAGGCCATTAAGAATAAGTTACTTCCATCACCAAAGTCTGTTGCCACTTTTTGGGGTAAGATGGCTGCTGATGTCTGTGAGGGTTCAGGCTTCCTGGGTTCCTCTCTTCCTGGGGCTCTTTTTCTCTCCAGGCTCAGCTGCTGTGCTCTATCCACAAGGCCAGCTGTAGACTATCAGGTGAATGGCTCTGTCTCTCCCCCGGGCTTCTGCCTTGTCTAAGGAGCTGTCTCTATTCTTCTGTGTTCTTCTCCTGTGTGTTCACTTCCCAGGCTCCAGCTCAAAACTCCATGATCAAAACTCCAGCTCCCTCCTCTGCTCTGCCATGTCATTTTACCTGTGAGCAGCCCCCACCAAGGGGGCAGGGACTCAACATCCTACTGACGTTCCTAATCATAATTTAATCATGCCCAGGTACAGACTAGTTTACAAACATAATCCAATATCTATTTTTGGAATTCATAAACAATGCCAACCTGCCATAAACCTTCTAGGAACCTGGATATCCAACCAGAGAGGTGTGTTTCACTGACTCTATACCAGAAAGCTTACCATCTTCTTGTTTTATCTCCTTCTCTCCATTTCATTGCTATCATCTGAGTTCAGCTTTCATTATTTTGACCTGAGCAGTATTCCAATGGTTTTCTGCAGAAAGAAGAATGCCCAATCCCTGCCCACTGTACAACTGACCAAAGTCTTGAAGCATATTTATGAATTCTCCCAGGGGAGAATGAAACAATGGTTAGGGAAAAGCACAAGCAAGGAGAGAGAACTGGAAGAAGCAGCTGGATAAGTATGGACACTAAGAGATTACTGGGAGACAAAATGAGACTTTATTGGAAATAGTTTACAAATAATCAGAGATGAAAAGCAAGATCCATTGGAACTGGGAAAATGGGTACATGCCCCTCTAGCTTTAGTCTTCTTAAGCTGCACAAAGCTTGTGATGGCTACAGTCTCCCAAGCAGTGTCCTTACCATCATCTTGCCACATCCATTCCATCTACCCCACTATTTCTAGAGAATTTTTTCTAAAACGTGCATCTTTAGTCATGTCACTCCTCTGCTTCAAATCCTTTGATGACCCCCATTGTCCACAGTATCAGTTCTTTGTCAGTAACCATTGGTGAGTTAGGATAATTCAAAGTGTCAGCTACTAATTGAGTTTAAGTATCAAAGATTAATATTGTTTTATTTTTTATTGTAAATTTTACAATTTTGAATTCCAATATTCTTTACCAACTGGAAAAGTAAGAGTCAGGGTTGTGTGGAATCAGCAGTCAATCTTTTCTATGCCACAGGATATGGCATGTGGCAAATGCCATTAATGCTTTGGTGATTTCATTGCTATGTTTTCAGTCAAAATCTGAGATTATCCAAAGATATGTGTCCTGCATTTCACCATCAACTGTCATAGATCTTATGGTAGAAAAAGCCTCTGGCCCACCAAATTGGTCCAAATTCCATAAAGACTTCCATTCCATATAAGGACTTCACTAAGCTCATCTTGTTTACATCTCGAGTCAATCTTTGAGAGGACTACACCCTGTCTGCACAAACTTATTCAAGCTACTTTGTCTTTCAGAATTGTCCTTTCACACACTCTTGATCAATTTGGTAAACCTCTGATCTATTTTCAGATCATGACTCAGTATAAGCATCACTTCCTTTATGAAGTCTACCTGGATACCTCTTTCCCCATCCTTGGTAGATGAGTGCTCACACAATTGCACAGACACTGGAAGGAAGGGGTCTTTTCCTTGAGGATATTTATGTTGTCATTCATTTCATCAGGTCCCAGTAGGAATTACCTACTCTATCAGACAGTATAATCTAGGGCACGTTGTGGGAAGAAACAACCCCAAAATCTCAGTGGCTTGCAACACAAAGGTTTATTTATTGTTCACATTTCATGTCCATAGGAAGTTGTCTGGGGTCCCTCTATCATTCAGAAACTCAGGAAGAGTGAGCAGCCACTCTTTTAAACATAGCTGGTTACCATGTGCCAGAAGGAAAGGAGAGGATCTCATAAGGCCAATTAAATCCCAATGTCACTTTCATTTCTGATCCGTTAATCTAACTAGTAGCATAGTCCCACCCACACCAAAAAGAGCCAGGAAATGCAGGACTACCTTGTGTACAAAAGGCAGAAAGCCAAGAATATTTGGCAAATAGCACTAAAAATAATCACATACACCCAACATGAAACTAACCATGGTTATGCCCTGGAGTTAGAGGAGGGGACTATTTTCCTGGGCATATTTACACGGGAAATCTGTATGGCATTCCCTTAGCAAGGAAGCGGGGAGGGTGGCTGTTGGATAGATAACTAATAGGGTCTCTCACGCCTTATTCCTTTAACACTTGTGGTCAAGTTTAGGGGCAGTAGCATCTAGTAGCTCCACAGAATACACTATATTTTCAGTTCTGTGGACAGCCAAGATAAGCTCTGCATAGTTAAAAACTCTTGGTGGAAACCATTTTTCTGAGAACTTCATACATAACATCTCACTTAAAGTCCAACAAACTCATAAGCTAAGGATTATTTTCCAGATGGCGAAACTGAAGATCAGAGAGGACAAATATCTTGTCCAAGGTCACATAGCTGAAATGTGATGGAACTGAATCTAAGGTCAGCTGATCAGCCTATCTCCCTCCTGACTCTGGAAACTTTGCACGCTTCTTGAAAAAAATTTTTTTAGCTCTCTAACATCCTTCATGAAACCTCTGAAATTATATTAACCTCTTTTAAAGTTAAACATATTTTTCAGCTTGTAACTAACACCGTCTAAGGGTAATCTAAGTTGCGGATTTGTTTTCTGCTGTGTAAACCACATTTCCTTTTGCTTTAAGCATTTCTTTATCTACAGTTTTAAGGGAGGGTATCAAGGGTTTATCTTCCTACACAGCCCTGTTCCAACAACATGAGGGCATTTTGCAGTGACAGTGTGCTTTAATTCAGAAAAATGGATGGCACAGTGGTTTTCCTGCACTAAGAGATTTATACTTATTTCCTCCTCTCTGTTAAAAGGATTTATTCATAGACCCTGAACAACACATGCCAAAGGCTGCATTTTCTCTCCTTTGTCCCCCAAAATAGCTATCGGTATTTAATAAATAATCACTGTTATGACTTGTAATGCTTGCTATAACCAGATCAAACAAGGCAATTGGGTTTTATTTTTTAAAGCAATGAACAGTAGTTAGTTTATTGCCTCTCTTTCAGAGAGCTTGGGTGGGGGTTTCAGCCATGAGGATGCCACTTTATTATGAATCTCTATCAGCTGAATAGGCTGAAATTAACATTTGATGACTTCTTCATTGATATCTGACATTTTTCCCATAGGCAGACTCTAATAAAGAAGTCAGTAGAGCCATTAGACATATTTTAGAAGAAATTTTTGATGCATATCTTCACTTGGATTATGAAATTTAAATCATTGCTGCTATCAATGTGCATACTGATGATATAGCTTGCCAGATGGAAACCTTTCATAAATTTTCACTTTTCTCTTGTAGTCGGTTGTAAATCGTAAGTAAATGACTTCTTGGGTGAACTCAGTTGATGTCAGCGTTAATACCTTATGTCCACACTGATTTCAATGTCATAAGTACCTGGAAGGCAGGCAACTCTTAATTAAATGTCATTTTCCTTTTACATTATTGAACTCGAGCAGAGTGCAGACTCCTTGTATTTTCTGCAGCTTACTGGCGAATAGCTCTGCTCTCGCTTTGTCACAAGTGGATTCTTTTGGAGCTATTTAAATGCTTTGGTGTCATGCAGTTTCTCCTCTCTCAATGAAAACTGTCTTCCTCAATGTGTCTTTCAGATAGTAAAACACTGTTTCTTTAGCCCTTTTTTCTCCATTTTGCCAAAACACATTCTGTAGGTTCTTGTCTCATTTTAACAATTTTTTCCCCTCCATAAATTGATGTTTTATTTCTCTGCAGATGTGTTAATCTCCACATAGGAAACTGCATTGGATAAAACCTCCTTTTTTCCCTGTGGGAATATATCAGTATTCAGACTAAATCTTCCAAGGGCCTTTTCTTACCAATTATGAGGAGCTTCTGATAACTTGTGGTTGCTTATCACCTAGATTTCTTATCGAGATTTTTTTCTTTTTAAAAGAGAGAAAAACTTTGAAAGGTGTTATCATATTTTTTTAGCAAAACAGTAGGAAAAAAAAAAAAGAAAAAAAGAAAATTAAATGAAAGTTTGTTCAAACTTTCAAGCCTTTGGAAGCCCAAAGGAAAAAGACGATTAAAGAAAGCAACAAATATACTCGTGAGTCAATAAATATTCCCAGTAGAAATCCTAGAAATTCTACAGGTTCAAACAACTTTTTCCAGTTATTGAGTTATTTTCTCACCAGTTGTTTATTTATTGATTTGTTCTGCCATTAAACTTACGTACAAGTGATAAATATGCTTCCTCTGTTGTTATAGTGTAATGCATGAAACTTCATTAAAATTATATCTGAAGCGCTGATTATAAGAAAATGATTAATAATACAATAACATGGAAAAACTGTTCTGCGAGCTCTTTGGGGCTGTGGGTTTTTTATCAACAATCTATTTTGTCCTCTGCTCCCATTCAGGTAGAAAAGCAAATGCTCTTCACCATTTTCCCCCATCAAGCAACAAGAACTATCATTCTGTGGGAACAAAGTCGCCAACAAAACATTTCAAACCATTAAAATAATTTTCTGACATGGTTTCAGTAATTAGTGTATTTCAGTTTCAACAACTGTAATTAAACCTGACCTTTAAGCTAATTATGTCTTGACATTTATGATTTTTAAACTGGCTTTCCCTGTGGTGATGGCGTGTTATATTCAGGTTCTAATGAATAGTTTTGTAGTATTTATCCATTGTCAATGGGTCTCTGTTGTGGCTTGGAGGGGACCACTCCACCCAACATCCTGTTGTCGGAGGCATAATGATGCCACTCTGAAGGAGTATTACCTGCCACAATATCAGGCTTTTGATACTGAATTTTTGTAAGAGTGCTTTGATATAATTATAGGTACAGCAAAATCCCTGCTGGAAAATTTCAAAGAAGTGGCCAAAAATTAATTCAGAGTTTAATGCAGATGAAGTGGGCTTTTTTTTTGGTAAATAATAATCTGTGGCAGGTGATTAGGGTGCAGCTTCCTAGCTGCAATGGGAGAAAAGCTGACTTCAAGAGGACTCATTGCAGGGCATGGGGGAAAAAAAACAAGATGGCAACCCAGGTGGTGCTGGTCCTCATTGGCTTGAGCAGTGGTGGGTTTTTTCTGTTTATTTTTCTGTTATAATCCTCTTCCAGGCTACTGCCAACTCAATAGCTAACATTTTCCAAGCACTCCCTATGCACCAGACACTGTGTTAAATCCTTTGCATCCATTATCTTAATACTTTTAGCAGCCTTATGAGGTAGGAGATACTCTAGCACTTAGCATGGTCTATCCATAGTCCTTTGATTTTCTTCAAGTATTAAATGCCAATACTTGGTGAGGCAAAATAATATTTTGAAATATTAATACTGATGCTTCTTTTTTCCTATGTGATGTCTCTGTTCTCCCATCCTCCACCCCATCCCCACTCCCACCCCCATTAGTCAGAAGCATCCACATTGCTTTCAGGAGAGTTATAATTGTTTTATTAAAGAATAAAACCAACACAAAGCAGTCAAATGTGATTTTCTGTCTTCTAAGGTGGGTCCTAAGATAAGCAGGCCCAAAACAAGACAACTGGAAAGAGAATAGAGTAAGAACTATAAAGCCAGGCTGCTCATTTCCCCACTCCACTAGCACCAGGTTCCTTAGTGTAAGAGAAGACTAAGGAGGAGGTGTGACCTTAGTGAAGGGGGAGAGAGGAAGTGAGTTAATGGGGGCGGGTGGCACAAGCCAAGTGGAGAAATGGTATAGATGTATAATAGCAGAGTGCCAGGGTGCCTCTTAGAAACTCAACCACCTCAGGCTACCCATTTTCAGGTTAGTGGAGCAATTAGCCTCATATTCCTTGTGTGAGATGTAGACCTTTCAAGGAAAGCTGCTTGCAGTAGATCATGGATGGTCCAGAAGGAAGATATCTGCAAGATTGCAATGGTGGTTCCCCCAGCTGTTCTGGGGAGAGGGAATTTTTCCTATGCCCTGGGAAATATATAAAATGTGTGATATAGGTGATTATACCAAGAGGGATAGAGATGTTGTGGAAAGGAATGTGGAAACTTTGTGCTTGGGTGGACCAGGAGGTGAAGGAACTCTCTCGTGTTATACTGATTAAGATTTAAGTGCTCATTGATAATTAGTTTTAACCAAATGATTTTGATGAAAAAAAAAAAATACCCTTTAAGACCCAATCAAATGGCTCTCTAATGGTGGGATTAGAGGTAGAAGGATACTTCGATTCAAAAAGTATTCCAAACTCCCTCAGACTATAACCCTTTGGTTTATGCTTCTCTGCATAATGCAAGATTGGATCTGCTTTTTGGGTAGTACCAGATCATCTCACATAAAAAGTGAAGTGGGTGTATAGTTTGAGGGAACAGGCAGTAGAGCAAGGGTGATTACTGACCAAGCAGTGTAGTGGTCTGGGGAATAGGATAAAATAAGGCAAAAGAGGAGTAAGTATGTAGATAAATTGCAGTTTCCTTGGGCCCTGATAACAAACTACTACAAACTTGGTGGCTGTTTCAGTTTGCTAAAGGCTACTGGGAACAATATACCAAAAATGGGCTGCCTTTAATAGTGGGAATTTATTAGGTTAAAAGTTTACAGGTCTGAGGCCATGGAAGTGTCCAAATCAAGGGATCATCAGGAGATGCTGTCTCACCGAGTTGTAACTGTGGGTGATCAGGCACATGGCAGGGCACAACAGTGGCTCTGTATTCTCTGCCTTCTCCTCTAGGCTTACTTTCTCCCAGAGCTCAGCTGTGGGCAATCAGGCATCTGGCTCATCTCTCCCCTTTCCTCTGAGCCTTGTCTCTTTCAGCCTCTCAGGGGCCTCCTTCTGTGCCTCTGTGCTCTGCTGATTCCAGCCTCCAGCCTCCAGAACCTCTCTCTCAGCCTCTTGGGGTTTCTCTGTTTTTGCAGCTTTTTCTCTGTGTGTCTGTGGATTTTTAGTCCTCCATTTATGCAGGACTCCAGTAAGAGGATTAAGACCCAGCCTGGGTCCTGTAATCTAGTCACAGGTCCTTAACTGAGAATTCTAATCAAAAGTAATCTAATCAAAACATCCCTTAACTGAATCTAATCAAAAGGTCCCATCTATAATAGGTTTACAGACTCAGGAATGGGTTCACTTTAAGAACAGGATTTTCTGGGATCCACAAAAGCCACAAAGCAGCACAGTGGCTTAAAATAACAGAAATTTATTCTCTTATTTCTGGAGGCCAGAAGTCTGAACTCAAGGTGTCAGCAGGGCTTGCTTCCTCCAGCTCCTGGTGGCTCCTGGCATTTCTTGGCTGTGAAAGCATATCTTCAACCTCTGCCTCTGACTTCACATGGCCTTCTTCTCCCCTGTGGGTATTTGTGTGTGTCCTCTCCTCTTCTTATATAGACAACCAGTCATTGGATTTAGGGCCCATCATAATCTAGTATGACTTCATCTTAACTTAATTACATCTGCAAAGACCTTGTCTTAGTTTTCCAGAGCTGCTATGACACAAGCTTAAACAACAAGCATTTATTGTCCATGGTTTTAAAGACTGGAAGTCAAAAACCAAGATGTTGGCAAGGCCATGCTTTCTCCCAAAGTCAGTAGTGCTCTGATGATGGCAGTCCACCATCAAATGGCAAGCTCTCTCTTGTCTCTTGTTTCTTTTGATTTCTGGATTTTTCTGGTTTTTGGATTCTACTGACTATATCCAAATTTCCTTTCTTTATAAGGCCTCCATTCATAGGGATTAAAACCCACTCTGATTCAGTTGAGCCACACCCAAATATGATCTTGGAAAATACTATTCACAAATGAATCCACATCTTGACTCACCTTAACTTATTCAAAGGTACTATGTACAAATGAGTTCAGACCCATAGGAACATGGATTAAGATCTGCACGTGTCTTTCCAACTTTTGACAAGATTCAATCCCCGACTGACTTGGTTTCCAAATAAAGTCACATTCACTGGCACTGGGAGTTAGGATTTCAACACAGTTTTGGGAGGGCACAATTCAACACACTACAAGTAGGATGTAAATTTTGGCAAAGTTTTTCCAATTTCAAGGTTGTTTGTAGTCTTCTCTAGTGCCATCTTTTTGAAGCTATGGAACCTCTGTCTTGGACCATAGTAAACAAAGTTACTGGGCCATTGGGCCAAGAGACCCAGGCCTTTGCCTCATTTTAAGTAGGCTGCAGACAATGTCATTTAGCTGTATTTTACTCAGTTCTTCTGCATAGGAGGGAACTGTTAAAGCAATGGTGACTCTAAACTACTGGTGGTGAGAAAGAAGGAGAACACTGATAAGAAAAATATTCAAGAGTTGACATCAATAGCCATTAGAATTTGGGACCAGCCCCAGTGATCTGTTTTACATAAATGGTTAGGTGGTAGTACTATACACCAGTTTTTCTGTTTGCCTTCCTGATTAGACTGTGAGTACAATGAAATTAGGGCCAAATTATTTTGTTTGCGTTTGTTTTGCTTTTCCATCTTCAATTCTTAGAAGTGGTCATCAATGCTTCCTGTTGAATCAGTCCAGCTTTTGGAAACTATATGCTCTTTTATTAAAGGTCAGTACCCTTGTGGCCACTAAACCCATTGTTCTAATCACCATCTCTCTGTTCCAGTGCGTCACAGTCAGCTTAACAGTTTTTGGAGGCCAGGAGCTACAGAAGTCAGTCCAAGAGCACTGACTTCTTGCTGTTTGGAATTATTCTCTTTCCATCAGTATGTTGACAAGGAAGTTCCAGTCAGTTGATGTCTCCCAGGGGTATCTACTCTGACAGAGGTTCCCAGTTGGCTTACAGAGGAACTGACTGGATGGACTGGTGGTTAATTTGGTCTCCCTCTGGGACAACCTATATAGCAAGGGGTCTGCTATGCAACACCACTTCACAGGATACAAATAATAGTCAAGTCTTACAGTACAAATGTGTTTTATAGGTCAGATGTCTAACATGCATCCTGCAACTCTGACCCCTGGTGGATTTATTATCTGGGTCTTATAGTCCATCACTGTCTTGATGACTATCATCTGTAAAATGCATGGTGGGTAAACCAGTTAGCCAGATTGCCGTTCCTGATGTGTTATTGTCCTGTAACTCTGCCAAGAACACTCAGAAAATTCTAAGTCTCATGTGAATTTATAGTGACAGACTAAAATATAGCCAATGACAAAATATCCCCATCACTTACTGAGAGGGGATTCATGAACACCTGAGACACATTGAGCTTGGCTTATCACAAGTTAAAAGCAACATCCAGTTAAAATTGTTCTTAACCCAAACTGGCTCAAAATATTCACTGTGTATTTATTTACCTCTTCAGCTCAATGCTCTTCTTGACCCAGCTCTTTACATTTCTGTGCTAACAGTTCATTCTTTATCAATAATGATCTTTTTGGAGCCATTTAATTTGACTGTGCAGTGACACATAATATTTGGATAAACCTCAATTTATTTCCTTTCTGGCTCTGCACATAGAGTTTGGTGACATATTTTCAGAGGAGAGCACCTGTGATGAGGGCAAAGGTCAGTGGAAAGCTGATCAAACAGAGAGGCTTGGCCTCGAGAAGCCAATCTGAACCTTAACTCTTGACCTGTTCATTGACTGTGTTGGCTAATTGGGTCTTCAGTGCAAAGCAAGAAACAATGCTCAGCATTGCTAACTATTTGTTTAGCCAGAACATGAAAATCAATCTACAGATGACCAAAAGGGCACAGCAAACAACATCCCTCTAGAGTTGGGTGTTTTTGTCCTTGGTGTTGAGCAGATGTGGTCTGAGAACTTTCACAGCTTGTCTGCAGATGCAGTTCACATACTTAATGCAATGTTTTGCTTCTTGCATGAAGATTTTCTGCACATTACAATGGGCTGGTGAGAGATGGGTAGGTAGCCTAAGATTTGTAGAAATTAGTGGCCTATGAAAATTATTTGTGTCCTTTTGAATTGATTGTGCATGCTCTGATGCCATTTGAAGTATTCTTTTCTTTAATCTGTGAGATGTGAAGGATTCTACAGCTTGTGAGAAAATAACGTAAACACAAAACATTTCTCTGAATAAATTCCTCTGTTAGACTCCAAGGAGATAGCTAGTCTACTGAAATATCAGCTGACGGGGTACCAGGGAAAGAGGAACCTGGCTGCCTGTCTGTCCTGAAGTTTCCCTGTAGCTTTACTGTTGTTAGCATTTGCAAGAAATAAAATAATTGATCTCATTTGAAAATCACATGGAAAGTTGGAATGTTTTCATCACACAGGAAATGAAAAAATAAGCTCTTGCATTTTCTCGACTTAGTGGTGTCAGATCCAAAGGAAATTAAAGAAGCATATGTTTGGATTTAGGAACCTGATTAAAGAAATAACTTGGAAATTAGCCCCCTAGTGCTGGGCTTCCTCAGGTAGGGTTTATTAGAATGCTCTTGAGCAGCAAGTGTCTTTTTATTTTCTCTTTCTCATTTAAGGTAGGAAGCTCTTTGCTCCTTTCCTGAATGCTTGATGCTGAAGTAAGTACAAAATGAGTAAGCATATTTTAATCAGGGGATATTTTCAAGGCTTGCAACAATACATTACTTTCAATCTATCCAGGAAGATATTTCTTATTATTTTTAAAACCAGTGGTTTTTTATCCTGTTGTTACTGTTGAAATTTATCCCCAACCAATACCACCTTACATATTTCTTTTTAACCAAGGAAGGAAAGAGAAGAATGAAAATAAAGGAAGAATAAATGAACTATAAGGTGGCAGATGCTTTTCTCGTCTATAATTGAGTAAAGAAAAAATATAATGCAGTAAAACTTGGCGGATTTTATTTTGTTTATTACCTTTGACTGCATTTCAAGCTGTCTCTCTGCTCCAATTTTAGACAATACAGGGCATCATAATTGCTTCTGGCATTTTACAGTAATAGATACTGGTGAGGGTTGTCTGAGTTTCTTTTTTCTTTCCTTCTTTTTGCCCCTCCTCTCACCTTTTGAGTCCTTCTTTGGAAAATAGCAACCTCTCTTTTGCAGAGCATGCACATATTGACAAGGCTGAGTTCCACTCTGCTGCTGCAAAGATGTTCTCCCCTATTTAAGTTTGAAGGCAGCTGTCTTCAACCCACCAAATTCTCAGGGTCTCTCACAGTCAAACCTACCAGTTTATGCAGTGGGGCCCACCTGTCCAGGGTCCTGAGCTGGAGAGGTTCACAATATTAGCCAACACCAGGGCAAACATTACCTATTCTCAGAAAATCTGGATCCCTAGGGTGCTTCCTTGGACCACTCTGTAGTGGACCTGAAATATTATCTAGATTCTCAAAATATGTAGAGAGATATACTTCCACCTGCATAAATGACCCTTATTATGTGTTTAAGACCTAGCTAAGGAACCAGTGGCAGTGAGATAGCTAAAAGGAGTTACCAACGCAAATGTGAGTATAAAAATGACCCAAGCACTGCACGATAAGGACATCTTTATAAATATGCGGAGCTGATGCAGGCTTTGACTGCCATACAGAAGATTAGCATTGTTACAGTCCAAATAGTCCCTGGCTTGAATATTTATTATGTTCCTTAATCTTGCTGAGCAAACAGACTATATTTATCAGCAAAGAGAAGGTGCTTCCCTTTTAAGGGACAACGTGTTCAGAAAGGCTTCATAAAAATATACCTTGTTAAGGCTGGCAGGTTGGTGGATATCATTTAAACCAAGCCCCTTCTTTACAGGTAGGAACCAGAGAACCAGAGAAAGCAAGCCATTTGTCCCAGGTCACACAGCTATTATGTGGTGGAGCTGAGACTGTTTTTTTAGCCTTCTGAATCCTAGAGAATTATCTCTCCCTTCAAGACAAGCACCCTCATAGATGGGGGAACAGCACATGAAGAGTTTCTGCTGTCCTGAAAAGTCACTTGATGAGAGTGGTCCTGAGCTACTTTACATGTTTTCTCTGTGATATTCTTGTCTGCTATTGACATTATCTTTACCCCATCAAAGTGCAATTAGGGCTTATTCTTTCTTTTCTTTTTTTTTTATTAGCAGATTTCTTTTCTTTTCTTTTCTTTTTTTTAAAAGATACTTAGAGTACATAAATGTTACAGAAAAAATATAAGGATTCCCATACACCCCACCTCCTACACCTCCCACAAAGTCCCACATAAACATCCTTCATTAGTGTGGCACATTAATTGCAACTGATAAACACATCCTGGGGCTTTGCTATTAAGCATGGACCATAGTTCATATTGTAGACCATACTCTCTCCCACACAGTTCTGCATGTTATATGAAGATATAAAATGGCCTATATCTGTCGTTGCAGTGTCATTCAGGACAATTCCCAAGTCCCAAAAAAGCACCTGCATTACAACTTCTTTTCCCTCTCCCTGCCCCCAGAGCCTCCAGCGGTCACTGGTTCCACATCAATGTTGTAATTTCTTTGATTGCTTGAATCACAATATGTCTGTAGAAGAATACCAGTAAGGCACTCTAGTCCATAGCTCTTCCCCCAATCCTGAGGATTCTGGGATGGTGATGTACACTCCACCTCCAATTGCGAGGGGGCTTATATCCCATGGGGAAGATGGATGGGATTATCCTGCCTGCAGCTGCAGACTCTTTCCATTCCCTGGGATGGCCGTTGTCCATCATCATCTCCCTGCATGTTGTCCTGGGTGAGTCCAGTGAGCTATAGAGTAGGAGTTGCTGCTCCACCGAGGTTCCAGGCCCAGCTGGCATATGAACAGCCCAAAGACTCAAGTCTCTGCATGTACACCTACAGTTTGAATAGAAGAGACAGATGAGCCATGTGCAGGGAAGACATAGTTGAATCCAACTCTGTCACTCTCAGGAGCACAAACTCCAAAGTAGGGCCCACTGGCAAGACACCAAACTCCGGAGCTATCCGCCCTGGCATAGAGCCTGGGTGTCTCCAGAGCCTTCAGGTAGCACTTATTCTTTCAAGACCCTGCCCTCACTTGGGGCTGAAAATGGTTGCATGGAGCAATGTGAGGTCAGAGCCAATTGGAAGTAAGCACTGTTGAGGATCCCCAGAATCCTATACATATCTTTCCTATAGTTCTTAATACTTTTGACTTTGAATTATCATTTTATGTTCTCCTGCACTATGCTCTTTACTACAATGTAAATGTCTAAGGTTGGTAGTATTATCTCCAATTAACAGATGAGTAAATCAAGACTCAGAGTGTTTGAGACCTGCCTAAGATAAATGAAAACTAACTAACTAGTATCAAAACCAGTTGTCTGGATCCTAGTCTAGTCTCATGTCTGCCACTACACAGCTCCACCTCTCTATAATGCCATGTACGTAGACGGTGAGTAATGCAATTGTTTTGGAAAAAAGAGGCAAAAGCTGACTTAACAAATACCTCCATTTTTGTTTTTGAAGCTACCTTTATCTCAGGGGTCCTGGAATGAATTTATCACCTTACATCACAAATCTACTTCCCCACCTGTGTTTCTTATTTCAGTAGGAGACACTCTGCCTACCTAGTTGCCTGAAGCAAAAACCTACAAGTCATTTAAAATCTTGGAAGGCAATCATCTTCCAAGTTTGGTCAATCCTTTCTTATTTATCTCATTTTGCTTTCTCTCTTTCCCTGATGCTACTGCCCTGGATTTGCTCATATCATCCCTGATCTGAACTAATGCAATAATCTTCTTAGAGAGTTCTCTATACATGAGCTCTCCTCTCCTCCAGTCTGTTCCTCACAAAGCTGCCAGTTTGAGTTCACTGATTATGACACTCTCCATGATCACGATTTTCTGTTTTTCAAGGATTAGAATCTTAGACAGTTTACCTGCTACGATTTGGCCACTGCTTGCTTGTATTTATAGAATAATATATTACCCCTCCTTACTTCTCACTTTATACTCTAGCATTATTGAACTTTTTGTCATCTGTCCAATACACTCTTTCATGTCTTTGTATGTGCTGGAATGCTGTCCTTCCTTGACAAAGTTGTACATAAAGAAATGATGTTGTGAAGATATGAAACCAGTTCTTATATCAAAGTCTATGCCCTTTTCACAGTGCCAAAGTATCATTTTAAAAGTGAATTCTGGGGGGTGGGGCTGGGATTTCCAGGGAGACCAGGAAAGGATTCAAGGGAAAAGTACTGTCAAAAGCAGTATTCTTGAAGGGAATGTGAGAAGATGATGTCTGATTAGGCAGATAAGGCTCTGCTTTCTCACAAAAACAAGGGAGAAAGAGCCAAAAGCTTCCAGAGGGACCTACTTAGAGGGTCAGCAGATCAAGACAGTGCTTCATAACTCCCAGGAGAGTGAGGGACAGAAATTTGAAGGAGCCAAAACAGCAAACTGTAAGTTACTCCCCTTACAGAGGGAATTTCTCTGCCTCTGAGAAATTCAGTGGGAGTAAAACCCCTCACTCATTGCAGATGACTGAGAGGGGACCAGATGTCTTCCTCCCTGTCAGCTGTTACAAGGGAGAAGGGAGAGATAGTTGGGAGGATTTTCTTCAGTGAATTTGGCCAGCGGAGCCTGCCTTGATCTCAGCTCTGGCCAGACAAACAAAAGAAAACCTAGAAAGATACACCTATAAGGAAAGGTATGCCAACGAGTGCTATCTGATGGCCAGTCTGGAAATTATATGGACAAAAACTTCTTTTAGAGCTCTCTTTACCCCATCTCTGGGAGAAAGTCTGTGCCCCATTAGTGAGTCCCTGGCATGATTTTGATAACTTACGCTGGGCAATTTTAAAGACTTATGATAAGTTGAACCAAATATCAAAGAAAAGCTGTGAAAAAATAGTAACAATAGGCAAGAGAGAAAATTGGCTGTCAGAGTAAATTGACCAACAATGGTCATCAGCAAATGCCTGGACATCAGCAAAAAATTACAAGCCATACTAGGAAACAGGAAGAGATAGCCCAGCCAAAAGAACTAACCAAATATCCTGAAGAGATACAGGATATAATACAATTATTCAATGATAATCACACATCTCTCCTAAATCAATTTAAGAATTGAAGGAAAATTGACTAAAGAGATAAAGGATATTAAGACACTGGGGAAGCCTAAAGAACAATTTGAAAGTCTACAAAGAAAAGTAACAGACCTTATAGAATGAAAGACATGATGGATGAGATTAAAAATACATTAGAGGCACATAAAAGCAGCTTTGAATTGCTCAAAGACAGAATCGGTGATTTTGAGGACAGAAAGTCTGAACTGGAAAAGACAGAACACGAAGAGAAGAAATTGGAAAAAATGGAACAGAATCTCAGGGGATTGAATGGCAACACAAAACACAAAAACATATGCATTATCAATGTCCCAGAAGGAAAAGAAAATGGAAAAAAGGTGTAGCCATTGGGCAATTTGATGTAATTATGAATCCAAAATATATATTGGATTATGCTTGTAAACAGGTCAAGACTCCAACATCAAAAGTTCCCTTTGCCATGCCTCATAGTCTACAGCTGACCTTGTGGAGGAAACGGAGGAGCTAAGCCCAGAGAGAAATGCAGCCCCTGGAAGAGAGGAACCCAAGAAGCCTGAGCCCTGGCAAACGTTGGTAGCTGTCTTGCTCCAACATGTGGCAATGGACTTCGGTGAGGGAAGAAATTTACACTTTATGACCCAGTAACTGTGGACTTATACCCCAAATAAATACCCTTCATAAAGACCAACTGATTTTCTGGTATTTTGCATCAGCACCCCTTTGGCTGACTAATACAAGGGACATGAAGAATATTTGAGGAAATAGTGACTGAAAACTTCCCTACCTTTGTAGAAGACATAAATATCAATATCCAAGGAGGACAACGCACCCCAAACAGAATAAACACAAATAGACTGACCCTGAGACACCTGCTATTCACAATTACAAACATCAGAGATAAAGAAAAGATTTTGAAAGTAGCAAGAGAAAGTCAAAACATCACATACAAGGGAAACTCAATAAGATTAAGTGCTGACCTCTCATCAGAAACCATGGAGGAGTGAAGAAAGTGGTATGATGTATTTAAGGTATTGAAAGAGAAAAACTGTATCTGGCAAAGCTGTCCTTCAAAAATGAAGGGGAGCTCAAAGTCTTCACAGACAAACAAAAACTGATAGAATATGTTACCAAAAGACCAGAATTACAAGAGATACTAAAGGTAGTACTGCAGCCTGAAAGGAGAAAACAAGGGTGAGAGTCTTGGAGAAGAGTGTAGAAATGAAGATTATTAGAAAGGGTAAAAAAGATAGACTATAGTACAATATGATGACAGAAAGCCAAAGGTCAAAATGGATGAAGTAAGTAATGCTTTTACAGTAAAAACACCGACTATTAATGGCTTGAACTTCCCAATCAAAAGAAACAAACTGAAAGAATGGATAACAACATTTGAGCCATCTATATGTTGTGTACAAGATACTTACCTCAGATTTAAAGACACAACCTGGTTAAAAGACAAAGGTTGGAAAAAGATATTCCACACAAATAGTAATCAAAAAAAGAGCTGGAGTATCAATACTAATATTGGAAAAAATAGATTTTTAAATGCAAAACTGTTATAAGGGATGAAAAGGTCATTATATATTAATAAAAGGAACAATACAACAAGATAAATAACTGTTTTAAATATTTGTGCATCTAACTTCAGTGCCCCAAGATACATGAGGTACACACTGGCAAAGCTGAAGGAAGAAATAGATGTCTCTACAATTATAGTTGGAGACTTCTATACACAACTCTCAGTACTGGGTAGAACATCTGGACAGAGGATAAATAAAGAAACAGAGAGTTTGAATAATATGATTAATGAAAAAGACCTAACAGACATTTATAGAGCATTGAATCCCAAAACAGCAGAATATACATTCTTTTCAAGTGCTCATGGATCCTTTTCCAAGATAGACCATATGTTGGGTCACAACAAAAGTCTCAACAAATTTGAAAAGATTGAAATTAAACAAAACACTTTTGCTGATCATAAGGAATCAAGCTGGAACACAATAATGGGTGGAAAAAGGGAAAATTCATAAGTATATGGAGATTAAACAACATACTCTTAAACAATCAGTGGATCAAAGAAGAAATTGCAAGAGAATTCAGCAAATATCTTGAGACAAATGAAAATGAGAAGACAACATATCAAAACCTATGGGACACCAGAAAGGCAGTGCTGAGAGGGAAATTTATAGCCCTCGATGCTTGCATTAAAAAAGAAGGAAGAGCTAAAACTGATGATTTAACTGCACACCAGGAAGAACTAGAAAAACAACAGCACACTAATCCCAAACCAAGCTGAAAGAAAGAAATAGTAAAGATCAGAGAAGAAATAAATGAAATTGAGAACAAAAAAACAGTAGAGAGAATCAACAAAACCAAGAGTTGTTTCTTTGAGAAGATCAATAAAATTGAAAAACCCTTAGCTAGACTGACAAAGAAAAAAAAAGAGAAGACACAAATAAATAAAATCAGAAATGAGAGGGGTGACTACACCACTGACCCCATAGAAATAAGAGAGATCATAAAAGGATACTATGAACAACAGCATACTAAAAAACTAGAAAATGTAGATGGGATGGACACATTCCTAGAAACACATAAACCACCTATACTGACTTTAGAAGAAATAGAAGACCTCAACAAACCAATCACAAGTGAAGAGATTGAAACTGTCATCAAAAACTTCCCAAAGATCAAAAGCCTGGGATCAGATGGCTCCACAGGTGAATTCTACCAATCATTCAAAGATGAACTAATACTTGCTCAAGCTCTTCCAAAAAACTGAACAGGAAAGAATGCTACCAAACTTATTCTATGAAGCCAACATCACCCCAAAAGCAAAACCAGATTAAGGTACTATGAAAAAAGAAAATTACATATCAATATCTCTAATGAATATAAATGCAACAAAATACTTGCAAACAAAATCCAAAAGCACATTAAAAGAATTACACACCACGATCAAGTGGGTTTTATCCCAGGTATGCAAGGGTGGTTCAACACAAGAAAATCAATTAGTGTAATAAACCACATTGATAAATTGAAGAAGAAAAATCACATGATCCTCTCGATTGATGCAGAGAAGGCATTTGACAAAATACAGCACCCTTTCTTGATAAAAATACTCCAAAAGAAAGGAGTCGAAGGCAACTTTCTCAATATGGTAAAGTGCACATATGAAAAACTTAGAGCTAGCATTGTACTCAATGGTGAAAGACTGAAAGCTTTCCCGCTGAGATCAGGAACAAGATAAGGATGACCACTCTCACCATTATTATTCAATTTTGTGCTAGAAGTTCTAGGTTAGCAATTAGACTAGACAAAGAAATAAAAGGTACCCAAATAGGAAAGGAAGAAGCAAAACTTTCACAGTTCACTGATGACATGATCCTATATCCAGAATATCCTGAAAAATCCACAAGAAAGTTACTAGAATTAATAGATGAGTTCAAAAAAGTGGTGGGATACATGGTTAATATGCAAAAATCACCAGTGTTGCTGCTGAAGATGCAATCTGTGGAAGAAATTAGAAAAAAAATTCCATTTATAATAGCGACTAAAACAATCAAATATTTAGGAATAAACTTAACCAAGGACATAAAGGACCTGTATTCAGAAAACTATAAACAATGCTAAAAGAAACCAAAGACGTTTTAAACAAATGGAAGGACATTCTGTGTTCATGGATTGGAAGACTAAATATCGTTAAGATGTCAATTCTACCCAAACTGATTTACAGATTCAATGGAATCCCAATAAAAATCCCAACAGACTTTTTTATAGAAATCAAAAAGCCAATAATCAAATTTCTTTGGAAGGGTATGGGGCCCCGAATAGCCAAAAATATCTTAAAAAAAGGACAAAGTTGGAGGACTCTCACTTTCTGATTTTAAAGCATATTACTTAGCTACAGTGGTAAAAACAGCATGGTACTGGCATAAGGACATGCAGATTGACCAATGGAACCAAACTGAGAACTCAGAAATTGATCCTCACATCTACATACAGTCAAGCGATTTTTGACAAGGCTCTTGAGCCCACCCAGTTGGGCCACAGCAGTCTATTCAACAAATGCTGCTGAAAGAACTGGAGAGCCATGTCCAAAAGAAAGAAAAAAGACTCTTATCTCATACCTTATATCAAAATTAAGTCAAAATGGATCAAGGCCTTAAATATAAAAACAACAACCATAAAACTCCTATAAGAAAATGTAGGAAATCATCTTCAAGATCTTGTGGTAGGCGGTAGTTTCTTAAACCTTATGGCCAAAGCACGAGTAACAAAAGGAAAAATAGATAAATGAGACCTCCTCAAAATTCAATACTTTTGCACTTGAAAGGATTTTGTCAAAATGGTGAAAAGGCAGCCAATTCAATGTGAGAAAATATTTGACAATCACATATCTGATAAGGGTTTAATATCCATGATATATAAGGGATCATACAACTCAACAATAAAAAGACAAAGTATCCAATTAAACAATGGGCAAAAGACTTGAGAAGACAACTGTCCAAAGAAGAAATGCAAATGACAAAGAAACACATGAAAAAAATATTCAACATCACTAGCGATTAGGGAAATGCAAATCAAAACTATAATGAGATATCATTTCACACCTATTAGACTGGCCACTATTAAAAAGTTGGAAAACTGTAAATGTTGGAGAGGATGTGGAGAGATAGGAATGTTTATTCACTGTTGGTGGGAATGTAAAATGGTACAGTCACTATGGAGGACTGTTTGGCATTTCCTGAGGAAGTTTTATATAGACTTTCCATGGGACCTGGCAATACCACTGCTAGATATATACCCAGAAGACCTGAGAGCAGTGACATGAACAGATATCTGCACACTGATGTTTATAGAAGCATTATTCATGATAGTCAAAAGTTGGAAACAACCCAGGTATCCATCAACTGATGAGTGGATAAACAAATTGTGGAGTATACACACGATTGAATATTATGCAGCAGTAAGAAGAAATAAGTCGTGAAACTTATGACAACCTGGATGAACCTGGAGGCCATTATGTTGCATGAAGCAAGCCAGACACAAAAGAACAAACACTATATGATTGCCTTATTATGAATTAACTATAATGTGTGAAATTTAAATATATTATATGAAATATGAATATGGGTAGAATAACATATATAAGACCATTTTTCTTTGAAGCTGAACAAATGTAAGTTAATACCACAAAATACTAATATCAGACAAAAAAAAATACCCCATATTATACTAAGTGAAGGAGACCAGACACAGAGTACTACATATTGTATGATTTCATATATATAAAATGTAAATATAAATCAATTTATACAGATGAAATGAGATTAGTGGTTATGAAGGTCTGAAGAAGGAATGCTAAGGGGTATAGAGTCTTTCTTTTTGGAGTAATGAAAGTATTCTAAAATTTTTGAGATGATGAATATACGATATTGTGATTATACTAAAAGCCATTGATTATATATTTTAGATAGAATAGCCAGAAACAGCAGCTATGTACAGTGGGGGAAGCAAAGAGAGATTCAGAGGTGAGGACTTTTCTTGTTTGTCTTTTTTTGTTCATTATTATTATTATTGAAATAATGAAAATACTCTAAAAATGATTGAAGTGATGTTTGCACAACTACATGATTATACCAAATACCATTGATTGTACACTTTGGATGAATTGCATGCTTTATTAATATGTATCAACAAAATTGACTTGTTTAAAAGAAGTGAATTCTGGAACTTCTGTTTTAGTCAATGAGATGTCACTCACACTTATTAAAATGGCAAAGTAAAATGAGTGTCCACATCAAGTGTTAATGAGGATCTGGACCAGGTGGAACTCTCACACATTGCTGGTTGGAATGCAAAGTGGTACAACTATGCTGTCAAGCAGTTTGGTACTTTCTCACTTTCTCCTACCCTAAATATGTGTCTATCATGTCATTCTGCCATTCCATTCCTAGGAATGGAATGAAAGCCCATGTCATCCAAAGACTTGTACATCAATGATCATAGCAGCTTTATTTGCTATAGTCCCAAACTGGAAACATTTCAAATGTCCATTAACAGGTGAATACATAAAAAATTGTGGTATAGCCACACAATGGAATACAACTCAGCAATAAAAAGGAATGGCTGATGATGCATACTACAACATGAATGAATCTCAAAGTAATTATGCTTTGATAGAAGCCTTAAAAGTCAGTATGTTCTGTATGATTTAATTTATATAAAAATCTAGGAAATGCAAACTAATGTATCACGACAAAAGCAGGTCAGTGGTTGCTGGAGAATGGGGTTGGCAAGAGCAATGGCTTTGGAAGGAAGGGAGTAATGGATAAAAAAGGGTATGTAGAAACTTTTTGGGTGATACATTTGTTTATTATTTTGATTGTATTGATGTTTTCATAGGTATATACATATATGAAAACTTGTCAAATTGTGCATCTTAAGTATGTGTGGCTTATTGTAGGTCCATTTTAACTAAATAAAGCTGTCTTAAAAGTGAGTTCTGTAACTGGAAAAAAATGAATTTTTAGTCATAAAGTTTCAGGCATTTTGGTGGGTTCGTGGGTGTAGCAGTTTATAAACTGGTCTGTTTCACTGGGTGTGATACCCTTTGATTGTATTAAATTCATAGGCTTTGCTTTTACTTGATTAAATTAAGAGTAGGGTTTTGATTTGGCCAGGTCAGTAGGACATTGAGTCCCCACCCCCTTGGTGGGCAGACACTCACACAGAAAACAACATAGCAGAGTAGAAAGCTTAGTTTATGACACTAGAGCCCCGAGGAGAGAGCCTAGCTGTTCACCTGATAGTTTACAGCTGGCCTTGTGGAGAAAGCAGAGCAACTGAACCTGGAAAGAGACAAGTCCCAGGAAGAGAGACTAGCCTTATGCCAGTCTACAGCTGAGATTGGAAGAAGCTGGGACCATAGAGGCTTAAGAGGAAGAGGAAGGCTGAACCCTCGCAGAGACTGGCAGCCATCTTGCTCCAACACATGGCAACAGACTTTGGTGAGAGAAGTAATTTACTCTTTATGGCCTTGTGACTGTAAGCTTCTACCCCAAATAAATACCCTTTATAAAAGCCAACAGATTTCTGATACTTTGCATCAGCACCCCTTGGCTGACCAATACAATGGCTGACATGATCCTGGTCAGAGAATTCTTCTTGTTGCCCCTTTATCTATCTGTACCACATATGAACAAGGCTGATCCCAACTACAGCCATTGATTGTTTCAGTAAAGTATATTCATGAGTATGTTCCATATTTTTAAATGAGGAAAAAACTGGAACATCTTAATTAAAAGGAGTAAGAAATGCCAGACAGCCTCATCTGGGATTGTTCCCTTTTATTAGTCAAGGTAGGCTAACAGCTTTAACAAAATTCCTCACATTACCAACAACTCAAGACAATAGAAATTTATTTCCACCCTTGTGCAGGTCTTTGGTCTGTAGTGCTCCACATGGTGATGCAGGGACCTAAATCCTTCCATCTAATGGCTCTACCATCCCCTAGGGGCTCAGTGTTCTTTCTTGCATCTGGTCATCAGGCAGAGGAAGAGTGAATGGAGGATAGCACTGGAAGATTCACATGTCCTATGGCTGAAAGTAGGGGAACTCACTTTTACCCACATTCCATTAGCCAGAACCCATCCTCAAGACCACACTTAATGCCAAGAGATCTATCTGTGTTTCTAGGAGAAAAGGTAAATGAATTTCATAGACAGTCTGCCAGTCTCCCCTCACACCTCGATACCCTATCCCCACCTCATGCATTTCTTAAGAAGTCAGCACTACTGATTGATATCTACTCATTCACTTTTCAATAAATATTTTTGGTGCACTTCCTATGAGAGGATATAGAGTAGACCTAGTCCCTGCCCTCCTTGTAATTATGGTACTGTAAAGGACAGAGGGATATTAAAAAGATGAACTTATTAAAGATTAATTACAGTTGTGGTAAGTGTTACAAGAAGAAAGATCAGATATAGTACCTGTGGTAGACTGAATTATGTATCCCAGTTTAGACATGCTCTTAATCCACATTCATGTGGGTATGAGCCTATTGTAAATAGGACTTCTTGAAGATGTTAATTTTAGTTATGATGAAGCTCAACTGGATGAGGGTGGGTCTTAATCTGGATTATTAGAGGTCTTATAAAGAGAACCCAGAAGTTACATCTCCAGAAAGGAGAGGATGTTGCCATGTGACTGGAGGCAAAGATACAAGGCAAGGAACCCTAAAGATTGCTGGCATCAAGAACAAAGCATTAGACTCTGGGAGAAAGCAAGTTTTGGCCAATATCTTGATTTTGAACTTTTTCTAGCCCCTAAACTGTGAGCCCGTTGTCAACCGTTCGTTCCTATTGTTTAAGCCAACCCGGTGTGTGGTAGTTGTCATAGTTGGCTGACAAATGGATGGCGTGAAGCTGTATGGACCCCAGAAAATTATGTTTTTAAAATCAATCCATTACTGTGGGTGGGCCCCATTGTAAGTAGGATCTTTGGGTGAGTAAGATCTTAAGATGCGACTCTCCTCATTCAGGGTGGGACTTAATTCTCTTACTGGAGTCCTTTATAAGAGAAGAAAATTCTGAAAAAGAGCGAGAAAGTCATGAAAGCAAGAAGCTGAGAGCAATGAAATCAGGAAGAGAAGGAAGAGACCAGCAGATGCTGCCATGTTCCTTGCCACGTGACAGAGGAGCCTGGATTGCTGACAGCTAGACTTCAGGGAGAGAGTATTTCCTCATGATACCTTGATTTGGATATTTCTCTCAGCCTCAAAGCTGTAAGCTTGTAAGCTAATAAATTCCCAATGTTAAAGGCCAACCCATTTTATGGTATCTGCTTTGAGCAGCTTTAGAAAACTAGAACACACTAAGACAGTACCTATTTTCTCTCTAAATAAAATGAACAGTGACTCATTCAACATTTTTTATTGGCCGTCTAAGTGTGAGACAGTGAGCTATCATGGAGTAAAATGTCCAGTCTTGAAAGTTCCAGTCATCTCTGTACTTCTAGTGTTTACAATGAATTGAGAAAATAAAATACCTAGGCAAATAAATAAGAAGTGCTATAAGAATTCAGGGTGTACACAGCCAGTTATGCAACAATGTCTGTTTTCCCTTTGCTCTAGTGAGAGACAACATTTCCCAGCCTTCCATGCAGTTGAATTGGCCATGGGACAGAGTTCTTACCAGTGGAATGTGAGCAAAAACTACATGCTCAACTTCTAGAGCTCTGCTATTTCCCCTCCTCCCAGATTCTTTTATGAACATGTTTGTGACCCAGTTTCAACCAAATGGAGGAGGCTGATGCACAAAAGGATGGCAGAACAAAAAGACTGAAGGAGTCTTGGTCTCCCAATAATTGTGTAGAGCAAAGCTGCTTCATCAAGTTGGACTGCCCATTTCAGGAATCTTAAGCAAGGAAGCCATTAACTTTCACCTGATTAAGCCCCAGTATCTCTTGGTGCCTCTGTTATAGGAGCTTAGTCTTTACCCTTAAGTCATTCTGAGAAATATGATAAAAAGTAGAGTGGCTTTCAAAGAGGAGCGATCCCTTGGGCTGCAGGGATCAAGAGATGCTTCATGGAAAAGGTGGCATTTAGGTTCAACATTTTTTAATGGGTAGAGGAAAGAGGACTTCAACAAAGAGATGACCCTAAGCAAAGGTAAGGGACTAGGAAAGCATAAATTAACCTCAGAGTGACATCACAAGACACAGCTATAGATAAAGCCATCCTCTTTCCCTCCCACCATATAGATACAGAGTTCTCTAATTTTAGAAGTTCCTTTTTTGTTTATTCTATTCTAATGATTTTTAATAACCTTTAGGGTTGACAAGGTACTTAAAATTATTTTTAGACCCCTTTGGTGAAATTTGCCATTATAATTAATCTTCTTTTATAATACTACTCATAATCTCTGAACTATCACTGCAGGGAAATGAGGATAATTGAGATAATTAGCTGCATGACTCAGCCTAAAGTCTCATGATGGCCTGAATAATCTGAATTGTTTAGAATTTGGTGCATAGATACTCTGAACATCTCCCCATCACTTACTTGTACTCACTTTTTGAGGGTCAGTGTGTACAGCCAACCCTTCCTTTCAAGGATATTTCCCACAATACTTCTTTTGTTTCTCTTCCTCCAGTATAAACTTTGAAATTCTGTTATGTTTGGACTCATGACCATGACAGTCTGCTCTATAGTTTAGAAGGTGCTTATTTTTAAAAAATCAATTTTACTGAAACATATTCATAAACCATACAATCCATCTAAAGTGTACAAGCAATGACTTTTGGTATAATCACAGAATTGTGCATTCATCACTGCAATCAATATTAGAGCATTTTCATTACTCCAAAAAGAAAAACTGCCTACTTCCTAGTAATCATCTCTCAATCCCTCTATCCTTCCCATGCCATACATAACTGCTAATCTATTTCTGTCTCTATAGATTTATTTGTATTTGCATTTTGCATAGATGAAGTCAAACAATATGTAACATTTTGTGTTTGAAGAAAGCCTTTATTATATACAAGATCTTATGTACTTTACATAAACTGTGAGGTAAACTCAGTGCTTGTATCATTAGTCCCATTTTATAGATGAGGAAGCCTGTGATCCTGAAAAGATTATATTAGTTAACTTGTTTGCCTGAGATTTTGCCAAAGCTGGTGGTGGATCCAGTAACCAAGTGCAAGCCTCCTGATTCTAACTCAGTACCTTAAGAGATTGGACCTCCTGTCCTTATGTTCACTGGTTTCTAAGAAGACTTTTATGGCAACGCTTCCACTGCAGTGCAGAGATATGAGTGTGGGTTCTGGAGCTACACTGTATGGGGCTAAATTCTCGTGTGTCACATCCTAGCTGTGTGGTCCTGGGCAGGTTAATCACTTTGTGCCTTTGTTTCTTTAGCTATAAAATGGGGAAAAGAATAATACCAATGTCATGGTGTTTTGGCATGATGAATCAATATATGTCACATGTCTACTAGCTGTTAGGTATAATAATAATAAGTATTATTATTATTTCTCCTCTTTTCTGATAATCTCAACCCTTAAAACTCAAGACTCAATCCATTCAAATTTTATTTTGAAAATCCAAATGAGTGCCACCTATGGAATTCCAGATTCTTTAAGTTCCAATACTCTGTATGTTTTAATAGAACTCCAAATATACAGATCCCAATATCTGTAAGCCTTCAATTGGAGCCCCATACCCAAAGCTTTAAATTAATCAAAGTTCTTACTTTTACTTTGTTTTGAGGAGAAAGAAGCAAATAATGAGAAGTCATTTATATTTATTCATATAGTTGATATTTAATGAGCACCTATTTTGTGTAACATAGTCTCCTGGGTGCTGAGGGGAACATAATGCAGAACCAGCTGAATCAAATACTTAGTCTGACCTCGAGCTATTTACCATTTAGTAACTAAGATAGAATATGAACTGCAAAGTTTAATATAAGGTATAAGGCAATAAACGTAATGAAATATTTAAGCATTTTTCCCCAAATTACTGGAAATCTGGAACTATATTAATGCTTGTACTTATGAATCTTACCTTTGTAATTGAAACTTAGCCTAATAATATCTGTTGCTTAAGAGTTACCTCCTGAAAACCTCCTTGTTACTCAAATAACTCTTTAAGTAAATACTTACTCTCTAAGCCAAACTCAGCAAATAAACTCACTGCCTTCTCCCCAACATGGGGCGTGACTCCCAGGGATAAGCCTCCCTGGCACTGAGCCGTTATTACCAAGCACTAACCAGTGATGCATTTGGAAAAAGACCTTGAGCAAAAGGGTGAAACATTAAATATAAAAGAGTTTACATGGCTAAGAGATTGCAAAGTGAGTCAGGAGGTCATTCCAGAGGTTATGCTTATGCACATCTCAGGCAGATCTCACTGACTGCCACAGTAAATGAAGCCTCAAACAGGGATGCTCCTGAAGGCTCTAGAGACATCTAGACACTATAGGCAAGGACACAACCCCATGAAATCAGCACCCCAGTGGTGGGCCTTACCTTGGAATATATGATAACCCATTTCCCCAGTGTAACAGAGTAAGACTTATTTATAATTTCCCTACACATGATTCTTCTATCCCTTTATTTGAATATATAATTAGCACTATAACTATTAAATATATGTCCCAGAGACTTAACTCTTCTGTCTGTTCATATGTTGGTTGAGCCCTGAATCTCAGCAGAGCGTGGACAATGCCTACTCTTTAGTTCATCGGACTCACCCTGGACAACTGCCAAAATGATGATGGTGGACAACCCCCATGCCCCAAAACAGAGAGCATCTACACCTGAAAGCAAAATAGTTACTTCTCTCTGCCCATAAAATCTAAGACCCCTCTCAGTCTGAAGCCGAGCGGGCATCAGCACCCCCAAATCCTCAAGACTGAGGAATGGAAAAACATAAGGGGCAATTATTGTAGTAATGGAAGAACTTGTATCATTGATATAAAGATAGTGGTTACCAGAGGTTCTGAGGGGAGTGGGAAGGAAGAATAGATGGAACATAGGGAATTTTTAGGGCCTTGGAATTGGTCTGCATGATATTGCAATGAAGGATACAGACCATTATACACTTTGTCAAAACCTATAAAAATGTGTGGTGCAAAGTGTAAACCATAATGTAAGCTATAGACCTTATTTAGTAGCAGTGCTTCAATATCTGTTCATAAATTGTAACAAATGTACCACAGGCATGTAAGATGTTATTAATGGGAAAATGTGAGAGGGGGAGGGGTTGAGCATATGGGAATCCCCTATATTTTCAATGTAATTTTTCTATAATCTAAAACTGCTTTAAAATAAAGTTAAAAAAAAAAGATCAAGGGAGATCATGTGCTCAGTGATCTGGGTTCTAACATCTACTGTCCTGTGTGATGAGGGCCGGCAGGAACCTCACCCAGGTAAGATTCATTTGGGGTTCACTGGACTGATGCAGGAAAGATTTGTGAGCAAAGAAGTGAAACGAGCTATTTATTCCTGCATCACCCAGAATCACATCATCAGGATGTTCTGTGAGCCTCCCTGACCTCACCTGGGGGCCAACAACACACTGTCTGGGGGCTTCAGAAGTACTCAGTCTCCTGGGGATTTTGAAGGGTGAAGTTACAAAAAGCTCTTGTCATTTGACTAGACAGATTGTTTTAAAACAATAAAAGGAAAAAAAGAGAGAAATCATAACTAACAATGATAGCTAATTCATTTAATTGTTAAGCAATTCTAAGAAGTGGGCTATAGTACCACCTTATTTTGTAGAGTAAGAATCTGAGGCACGGAAAAATCAAATCGGATGCCCTTTGTTGTACAGTTAATAAGTTTTGGGGCCAGGATTCTAAGTCCAGCAGTATCCAGAGAATGTATGTTTAACCATACATTATACTCCTAATTGCTTAATATAATAAATTAGCAAAGTAGAACAGGCAATTCACAGGTGAGAAAATTTTATGGGCAATAAACATATGAAAAGATGTTCAGTCTTTCTAGTAATCAGAGATATGCAAATTAAAACAACAACAGATACCGGTTTTAGGGTTGTAGGCCATACTGTCTCTGAGGCAACTACACAGTTCTGCTATTGAAGCAGAAAGCAGCTGTAGGCAATCCACAAACAAATGGATATAGCTGAGTTCCAATAAAACTTTATTTACAAAAGCAAGTAGCAGGTCAGATTTGGCTGGGAAGGGGTGGTGAAAGTCTGCAGACCTCTGTATTATGATATTATATGGGATATGATAAAATTATGAAAAATAATGGATAAGGGATATGAAGGAAAATCTAAGATATAATATTAAGGAAAAATGTAAGTTTTGGGGTAATTTGTATGATAGATCTCAATTGTTGTAAAGACTGTATTGAAACATTCATGGTGGCAGGTGTGTTGAAGCGTGTGTTTAAACATGCATGTTGAAAAATATGTACCTAAATTTGAACATGTTGGTATGGGCATAAAGCATGGAATGATATGTACAAAACTACCAGCATAGATTCCTTTAGAGGGTGCAATTGGAGTTGAGCAGGTAGAGAGTATTGACATTTTATATATATGCTCTGAATTGTTTGGCTCTATAGACTAACAATGTTCTTACAATTAAAAGTAAACACAAACAGTATATCATAGAAAGAAGAAAAGGATCAAAGAAGAGAGGGAGAAAGGGACGGAGGGAGGGAGAGATGGAGGGAGGGAGGAGGGAGGGAGGGAGGGAGGGAAAGAGAAAAGGAGTAATCTTAGTTTATTCTAAGATTTTCCAATTAGAGAAACACTCTACAGGAAAGAGCTCCAAATGTACTACAAGCAGAATTTTTTCTTAGTTGAAAGCAGGTCAGAATAAGTGTCTGCCATAAAGTATAAGCCCTCTGTAATGCTTGGTGAATAAATATCTTTGTAAAGGTATTTGCCTGAAGGAAAAAGGAAAGACAGATGACTTTATGACTATTTTTGTCCCTATTTTCTAATTTTTATATGGAGGAAGGCAGTTCCAGATAAAATAATCCATAATCACATGTGGATAAAAGTATGTGATTGAATCATTACTATGCTCATTGTGGGCTGTTTGTGAAGAGTCATAATTGCTCTGTGCCTCAGTTTCCTCATCTGTTCAGTGGGGATCATAATAATGCCTACCAAATGAGCTGTTGTGAAGATAATATGAGAATATACATGTAAAGTGCTTAGAAAAATGCTTACAAAGAAAATGTTGAAGCAAATAAAATTGATATTTCACATTTTGCACTGCAAAAATGGCAACTTAATATAGTAAAACTCTAAAAAAGTTAGATCTTCACAGGTCTTTCCAGTGTCCCCAGGTCTTGCCAGTCTCTTGGAGTGGGGGTGGAGAGTTGGGGGTGAGAATCAGCCATGGATATGGGCAGCGTGCACTGGAGACAAAACGTGGGCTGTGGAGACTGACCTGGCTTGTTATCCTGATTCTAACCTCATGACTTTGGGCAAGTTACTTGACCTTGCTGAGATAGTCTCTTCATCTGTAAAAGGGGGCTAATACTGTACGTCCCAGGGATGTTATGAAGATTCTGTAGAAAATACAAGTGCCAGTACCTGGTTCGTCCTTCAGTGCACATGGTTGGTATCCACAAGGAGCAGTTCTGCTGACTGATCCCACCTTGGGCTGATGCATTGCCTTTCCCATGGGATCCTTGGTGGCTCACGTGCTCTTTTCTGTGACTGTTAGGATTCTCTCGCTTCTGTCTCCACTGGTGAAAGATTTCACCTTGCCACTTTGTGGCTTCCCTCTGAGTTTTTGCCTCCAATACTTACTGCTTCAATTCTGTGCACAATTCCTTCTGTCCACGGACCTGGAGCAAGCTCCGGGGCCTGGAGAGCACTGGAGTATCACCACCCCAAAAAGTGAGAACCCTGAGACCCAAACTGTAGGCAGAGTCTGGGTCCCTTCCTGTTCCTCTCCTTGGGGCAGTCATCTGCCCACAGAACAGACCCAGTTCCCACATTGCTTTATACATTCTTTACCCCCATTTTTGTCTTCAAGAAGCATTTATCTTGATGCCCAGGGATCTAACCATCTTTCCTAAAAATCTCTTTCCATTTTTCCCCAAAGGTCTATCTGGCTTTTAGGTAAAGGGAACACTCAGTACCTGTCTAAGTGTTAATGTTAGAATTTAAGAATTTAGAAATGAAATAAATGTTAGAATTTCTGTGGAGAGAAAGCAGTTTTAGCTCTTCCCACTCCAACTCCCTGATCCCAAGTACACAGAACTTTGCTCCATGCTGACCTTACAGTTTTCTTGGAAATGTGGCTATGGGGTGTGGGTAGGGAAGCAACTCATGAGAATGAATGTATTCTTTTTCTTCATGATTTTTAGTATTCCTGCTAGTGGCAACAGACTTTCCTATCAATTAGAAATGACAGGGATCTCTGGCTTGGGAAAACTTCTCCAGGTAACAGTCAGAAGTTACCAATTCCTTCTGCTATCTCAGCTGCCTCAGGTGGTCTTTCCTGCATGTGAGATTAGCTGCAAAATTCATGGCTATCTGGCTTCATAAACATTTATTATTCCCTATCCATTTCATCAGAAAACAGGAGTTTAAAACTTGTGCTTACACCCTTCTAACCTCTCTGAGGAAGGCTGGTTTTACTTTTGTTGAGCAAGAAACTTCCCCAAGGAAGTGTAATGATACCTGACCCCACGGGTATGTGCATCCAGAGATCACAGAACAGGCTGCATCAATTTAAGAGCATGGCATGGAAAATTCATGCTGTGCCCAAGGAAAAAGGCAAGTTTAAGGCCCCAAATCATAAACAGACTTTGCTCAGTACTCACTCATGTAAACAACCCTTTGTTTCTTTCCAATTTTCAACCCAGCCTAGTTCTTCCCAGTGGAAGAATGCTGATCTTAGACTTTTGATGTCTTTCTTGACTTATTTTGCATATTCGATTTCCTCTGGGAAGTTTACTTCCCTTCCAGTGTGTGCAGTTAGTGGGAGTATAGATCCATAAGCTTCCTTTCTTATCATTGAAGCTGATGGGGTCCCTTTTGCCAGATCTTTCTATGTTTCACCCAATAAATTCAAAGGGCAGGCACGTAATCCAAATATGGTTAATCAGACTTTCTCATTTCAGGATCTTAAATATTGAACAAAGTAACTAGAAGATATAGCTAGAACTCATTTACTGTAGGAATAGCACCATTTTAAGACTGTGGCGTATTCTCTGCTATGAACAGTTCTGGGGAGTCTCCAGGTCCCTGTCTGGTGAGAGCCCAATCCTTTGGCTTTCTCATTAATCTTTTGAGTTCCTCCCTTTTTCTCTAATCGTCCCTTTTATTTCTTCAAGTTTTAAAAAACGCGATGGCAACCAAAACACATATATTGACATACAAAGACATTATTTTAATCGATTTTCCCAATAATCCTCTGGGGTAGGTACAATAATTACTCCCATTGTATCTGGGAGGAAACTGAGGTTCAGAAATGTTAAGTTACTTGCCCAAGTTGCAGAGCACCAGGAGAAGCTGCAATCTGGAGCCAGGTGAAGAGTGAAAGATGAAACAAGATATTCACATTTGAAAGCTCCTTGCACAATCCTTGGAACATAGTAGCCACTTATTAACGTTAATTAATTCTGAAACTCTGTTTCTGGTGAAAAGTGTTTAGCTATCATGAGGGCAAAAAAAGGTAACATACCTAGAGTGAGAAAATAGAAAACAAAGCAGTGATTCAGTGGTTTATAATTTTACATGAGAGTATTATTCATCTTTGTTAATTTCTCCACAACTTAGGTATTTTAAGGGCATGGTCTCTGCTCGGGACTCTCACTGTATTTCCGTTTCCAGAGAACATTAGGGCTTTTAGACACTTAGATTGTATTGAACAAGGTCTATTAGAAACAAGCCATGCAGCCTGGACTAAGATCCTTTTCTTGTGGCTTCGTGGGGTCCAGAGCTTTAAACTGCCAGTGCCACAGCATAAATATCCTGCTGACACCTTTGTTCTCCTGGCATAATAAGCAAGAAGAATACTTGAGCCTTCCCAATCACCCCTTGAAGAGTGTATACCAGTAACAGTCTGGGTAACACTTCAAAGCTAATTACTTAACAGAAATTTCACTATGTAGCAGCAGCTACTCACCAGGCATTTAAAAACACTAAAAATCCAACAGCATGGCAATCATTTCGATAATCCCCATTATTAAGCTCCTCTGGACTCTCCTCTGTATTTCTCCAGAAGCCAGTTTGCTGTTTTTTCAGGTATGTTTCCATTCAAACAATCGCAGTTTTAGATTTATTTATTGCATATACTTATTGCTCCAGTGATATACCATAAAGCCCCAGGCCCTTGAGTGCTGACTGCACGTGGAGAAACTTTTAATAGAATGAATTCTTAGAGAAAAGTTAGACAGTCTGCTCTTTTCCTTTCCTTCTTTAGGTGTTTGCTCTTTTCCTTTCTTTTTAATTTTCTTTAATCCAAGGCTAACATATAATGGACTCCAGACTTCCTGCGGACTGTTGTGTCAAATTAAATCTGACCTTTGCGATGTTGTCGTTTTGGTCATTTGGAAATGACAAAGGCTAGGCAGCACCTGGGCCTTTGCTTGTTTATTCTCATCAGCATTGTGCTCTCCAGCTTCCTTGCAAGGCTATTTTTCCATCACAATAAAGTGATGTGGATCTGAAAGTCTCAGGGATGGCCATGGCCTGGCTTTCTGACTGCTTTGCTTCAGTCAATACGTCAATAATCAGTGGGGGGCTGCTCTGTCTAACTTAACCCCTGGCCTTTGTGCACACACTCTGGCTGCACCCTGATCAGGCCGTGGTCGGCTTACACATGCGCCTCTTGTTAAACTTGTGACTGGGTTTTAAAAGAATGAGACCAGCTTGAGATGAGCTTTGGCGGAGGGGGGAGCGGGGGGATCAGACTTCTTTGGGCCTCAATGACATTTGCGCTTGGGCTCTAGTATCTGGTATCCTTTTTATAGAAGGTGCTTCTTTCAGAATGTCACTGCAGCTGGGCCTGCCACGAGTGCTGAGGGACTCCTCTGATGGGGGAATGTTCTCTTATTTTGGATGGCTATAGTCAAATGGGGTAGTGTGGTTTCAAGGGTCCTACTGTGAGCATCTGCAGGCAGAATCATAACAACATACATTTGTCCTCTGGTTAAAGGTCATCCCTTGGGGGATGGTTTGTTCTACAGGGTAGTTTGTGCAGAGGAACTTGGGAAAGGACTTGAGGATGTTGTGCTCATTGTCTACACGAGGAGTAAGTAACATTCCCCAATTATGATCCATTTACTAAAAGTAGACCTTAAACCAAAGTAACATCACTGCTACACAACAGTAAAGAGACGTTAACAATCTCTCTTTACGTACATAGATGTATTAATGTATTAGTCAGGGTTCCCTAAAGAAACGATAGGATATGTATACATTTACATATACATATACATAATGATTTTTATTTTAAGAATTGACTCACATGGCTGTGGGGATGGGCAAGTCCAAATTCTGTAAAGGATGCCACAAGCTGGAAATGCTGATGAAAGTTTCTGGAGAAATCGCCAGGAAAAGCTGGCTGGGTGAAATAGAGATGGAAATTCTCCCTTCTCACTACTGAAATCATCACTTCTTTTACGGCCTTCAACTAATTGGATGAGATGTCTCTCATTGTTGAAGGCAACCTCCTCAGTTGATTGTAGATGTGATCAGCCTAGATGCAATCAACTTACTGATGATTTAAATCCAGAAAATATCCTTATAATGGCAATCAAGCCAGTGCTTGCTTGACTCAACAACTGGACACCATCATCTGAGCAAACTGACACATGGACTTAACCATCACAACAGATTTTGTTAGTTTTCTTCCATGTTAACTTATCACCCTGTATACTAAGTGCATCTATAGGGATTAAGGGGAGGATCATGGTACTTATCACGTAAAGAATACATAAGACATTAAAGGCATTAAGCATAGTAATCACACCGTGAATGCCAGTTATTTTTCTTGCTATTGTTCTCTTTAAAAATAAAAGATGTGGTGAAATGCAGGTGAAGTCATTGCCCTTATATTTGACTTTCAGACACTCAAATGATAAAGTCTGATGATTTCTTGCATTATAGAACCCCAGAGTTTAAAGGACTTGTACAAAGTCATTGTGGTGGTTTCAAACATCATGTCAAAAATCCACTTAGAGTATGGGCAGGCCTTAGTGACTGCTTCTACTGAATGGAATGCAGCAGAGGAGAAGCTACATGACTGTCCAGGCTAGCTCATAAAAGGAAAGACACCTGGCTCTATCTCTCAGAATGCTCCCCTTTGGAGCCCATCCACCCTGCTGTGAGGAAACCCAGGGCACATGTGGGGACTCTGGCCAACAGCCCCTACTGAGATCCCGGCTGAGAGCCAGCATTAATCCAGATGTGAATGAGGGAGCCTTCAAGATGACTCTAGTCCCAACCACACCTTCTAATGGCAACTCCTTGCGAAGAATCCTGAACAGGAACCACCTGTTGAGCCCAGGCAGCTTGCAGAACTGCACAAGGTAATAATGTCTAATGACTGTTGTTTATGCCACTAATCTGGTGTGGTTTTAATGTGTGTATATGGTTTTTATGCAGATAACCTGAATAGATGGTAGAAATATCAGAATTTGAACTCAGTTCCTTTGACTTTTATCCATTGCTTTTATGGGTTCTTTGAAATAATTTCTTGACTTTTGTTGTATTTAAATTAGAATGTACAAAACACTGATACTTACAGGTATACTCAAGTTCTTGGACTATTTTTAGAAAATGAGAAAGCTGGAAAAGATACCAGAGATTATTTATTTGAATTTCCTCATTATACAGATGAATAAATTAAGGCCCAGAGAGTTCATTATTTATGACTATTGTAAATGGTGAGACATAATACTTATTTAATGCTTATCTAGGGTCTAAGCATTGCATTGTAGATGGCAATTATAATAGTCATAAGCAATGTCACTCATCCAACTTGTTCTTGCACACAATTGACTAACCATGTATGATTAGCTATTATCGGGTTCACTTGATCAAATAATTTGGTCTTCAGCTTGATTTTGGGAGGCCTGAATCGTGCCTGCAAAATGAATTTATTTTCTGGTACTCACTTTATTTTGTGCATTGTCAACAGAATCTAAAATACCCACTTTAATGCATATAGAAGTGTGCAAGCATGTGCTTATTCATTTGTATACTTTACATTATAGTTTGAGAGCTTTCCCCCCCTTTTATCTTGGAAGCTATTGGAAGAAATGGATTAGAAAATTGAAAAATATAAAAGACAGGATCAAGGCGTGTGAAAAACAAGGTGTTTGCTGAAGAAGGCAGTCGGTTGTGGTTGGGTGAGGGAATATATATTGCTATAGTCGGCAACAGAGTGGTCTCAGAGAATCCTGGGGGAAGTTGTGCAAGAGGTTGATGGGGAATTTCTATTTTTTGCTTTTGCCTAATATGCATATATCTGCCTGAGGCATAGAAAGTTAATCTCAAGTTACCCACCTTTTTCCCTTTTCTCCTGCTGCTACCACTGCTTTCTTGGTGGCTGCAGCTCTTCGGGTTCCCTGGGGCTGAGTGAGGGAGGAGGATGCTGGCCTTGAGAGGCCCAGGTGCCACTGGCCGGGACGCTTGATGCATTAAACATAGTGCCAGCCCTTCCCCTCTGCCGAGTGCTCAGCAGCCCGGGTGCAGTTTTATTGGTGCCAAATGCTTCTTTGTCAAGGATGCGTTCTTACATTTCTAAACCTTTTACACTTTTCACTTTAAGTTTAGTTGAATTACTGTGGGGTTTTAAGTATCTTTTATTCTACCCTTGGTTGGGGTGTTGATGGATTGATTTAAGATTTCCTTAGATTGTACACATTTTTCCACTAGCTTTCTAGGGGAGAGGGGAGAAGAGTCACAGCTAAGGAAAAACATTATTATTTTTGGATATGTCTCAGGCCTTAGGTATGGCTAGGAATGGCCAAGGAGCAGAGGGCTGGGATGCACCATCTTTCCTTCTTTCTTTTCTTGGTCAGTGGCCCAGAGCATAAGTAAAAGTACCTCTGATTATGAGAAAAGAGTGAAACCAGCTACTTTTGTTCTGGTATGATGGGTCATAGAGTTGAGTCATATGGGAAAAGTCACTGATTTTGGTGTTAGAAGACTTAAGTTCAAATCCCAGCTCCATCATTTATGAGATCATAATACTTAACTTCTCTCAACCTCAGGTTTCTCTTCTGTAAAATGGGAATAATAATAACTATTGTATCAATTACATGAATTAACAGATACAAGGTACCTGGTGTTGGCTGATGCTTGATTAGTGGTTACTTAAAGAACTATTATTAATAAGATGCTTTAGCCACATCTCATGGAATTGTGCACTGCTATAATGATATTTCAATTAGAGCATGTCGATTCCCTGCTTAAAATACTTCAGTGACAAAACTAAACAAAACAAACAAAAACTTCAGGGACTCCCCATTGTATTTAGGGTGAAATTCAAACTCCTTCCAAGGCCTGCCAGGCTCTGCCTGAATTGGCCCTACCCTATCTCACCAGGCTGACTTCCTTCCATTTCCCACCTTGCTCTCAGAACCCCCAAACATTTGTTCCCCAAGGTCACATGTTCTGTCCTCACTTCAGGACCTTCTTCCTAAGATCTTTCTATAAAGATCTCCTTTCCCCACTCCGCTGCCTAGCTAACTTGGAGTGTACAAGTTTCAAATCCAAGATTGTTTTAATTTGTTAAAGGCTGCCAATGCAATACACCAGAAATGAGCTGGCTTTTACAATGGGATTTATTAGGTTAAAAGCTTACAGTTTTGAGGTCATGAACGTGTCCAAATCAAGGCATCAGGTGATCTACCCAAAGGTTGGTTGCTGATGATCCTGGACTCCTTCCATGTGGCCAGGCACAGTGGCGGCTGTGCTGGTCCTGCCTTGTCTTCTGGGCCGCGTTGCTTTCAGCTTCTCTCTCTCTGTGGGCCTTCTCTTTCAGCCTCTCAGGGGCCTCTCTCCATGGTTCTGTGCTGCACTGATTCAAGCCTCCTGCCTCCAGAACCTCTCTCTCAGCCTCTTGGGGTTTCTCTGTCTCTGAAGCTTTTCCCCTGTGTGTCTGTGGCTTTTTAGGCCACCATTTATAAAGGATTTCATAAGAGGATTAAGACCCACCCTGGTTCCTGCAATCTAATCAAAGGTCCTAGACTGAAGTAATTTAATCAAAAGGTCCTGCCTAAAATAGGTTTACATGCACTGCATGGGAATGGATTAGCTTTAAGAACAGGATTTTCTGGGATCCATCCAGCTTCAAACTGTCACAAAGACTAAACAGAATATCCTCAAAGAAACTTGGAGGTTGCCCAATCCCCAGGCAAATCAACCCTCCCCCTTGTACAATCTTATGACATCGTGTACTTTTTCTTCAAGGCCTTTCTCAGTAATTGGACAAAGTGTTTTCATATAACAATAAAAATGCTGACTCGGCACCTCTATTGTGCCAGATGCTTTGTCAAACTCTTTACTACATTATTTTACTTAATTTTCATGACAATATCATAATATTATTACTATTACTAGCCAAGGCTCAGAGGGTTAAGTAACATGTTCAAGGATACACAGCAAGGGGCAGAATCTGGATTTGAAAGCAGCCTCCAACTCAGACATATTTTTTTGGACTATTCTGTATTTCTTTCCACTGCTTAGTATCTCCCTTTCAGAGACCCATTGGACTAGAGGAAATGGATTCAACTAGCAGCTGTCAATCAAACATTGAGGTTTTTTTTTTTTTGCTTTGTTTTGTTTCACTTTTTAATAAGATATTTTAGGCCAAAATTAGAATTTAATATGTCATAATCAGGTTGAAAAAGTGAAAATAGGATGATTTCAATTTTATTTAAAATATAAACTAAAACTTCAGGTTTAAGAACTATTAACTCTAATGAAAACAGAAATTGCACCTACCTCAGTCTCTTCTGTGGCAAAGGCTCTGTTTCCAGAAGTCTCTCTGAGCATGTCCCCCTTCTCCCCAGTTTCTTGGGAGAAGCAATACTTTAATCTGTTCAGTATAAATTAGCTTCAGATAAACTTAAAACAAGTCCTACTGATAATGGTATCACCTTCATACCAGAAGATGAAAGCATATTACTATAGTTATTCTAATTTTTTTCTATTAGAAATTACTGCTGCTGAGCTTCACTATTGTAAGTATTAAATTCTATCTCAGGGATACAGCTGAGGTCCAGTGGCTGCAGATTCAGTGCATTAAGTTACTTGGATGGGATGAAGACACAATAGTCATAGGATTGGTGAAGCCATAATAAATATTCCCATTTTCCATTTCTTAAACAAGATTTCAATTCTATATGTTGTCAAAATGCAATCCAATTAAATCTGTGGATGTGAAATTAGAAGGCATGATCTCCTGCATTATAGCAGGACTGAAGTTTCTTTGTTCTAGGTTACATTAAGGAGTCAGAGCAGAAACAATATTTTACAAATTCTAAGAAACTAGAGAGCAATGAACTGCATATAAGATGAAAATCTCCTCTTGTTAAGATTATACTTGAAAATCATTAGGAAAAAGAAGAAGAAAATCATTAGGAAGGCAACCCATTAGAGGCTAACATCTGGATTAGAAAATCCACGATGGCCAGCTTTTCCTCCAGTGTTGGAACAGATGGCTCTTCCTTTGGTTGAACACTGAAAAAGGGCTTGTTTTGGGGCCAGGTTGTGTGAAAAGCAACTACTCTTAATTCCCACCCTCACACTCATTAGAGACACATGGGAAGCTACTGAGGAGGTGACTGAATCACATTCTCATGCTACTCTCATTCCCAGGCATCGAGGGGGAATTTTGTTTGGAATTAAATCCACTTCTTGTGTAGTTATTTCTGTCTCCTTGTCTCTCTGACTTTCTCTTTTACCTGGAAGCATATATTTAAAGTCTAATAAGTTAAAGGTGCATGTATAATGAAATTCCCCAGAATATACATTGAATTTCTGACTTTATTTTTAAATTCCTCTACTTTCAGACTCAGGATTTGTTAATGTTTCTGATTGACCTCCCCCTTCAGCCCTAGAGCTCAGAGTCACAGAGGCTGAGGGACGATGACATAAGTTTGCTCAATGTCTGGCATCCAGTCTCAGTTCTCTGAGACATGGATCTTTAAGGGTGTCTGCTCAACTCTACAGGGGCCCATGGAGCTTTCTAAGGCGGTCTGGGTTTTCTTTATCGTTTAAAAATGTTCAACCTTTTCCTCTGTTACAGTGAATAATTTATTTGATACAGTCAACTCCAGTCAGGCAAAAAAAAAATCATTTGTGTCTAATCAAAGCAGAGACAAATTCTATTCATTTGGGTAAAGATTTTTTTTTTTAAACAGTGCCAACTAATAGGATTTGTGTTTCTTGGACATTTTGATGCACTGAGGAGGCCCTGGAAACTCTAAAGTTTAAAATAGCCGTGAGTGAAAGAGGTAAAAGAGC